>QLOD02164198.1:0-12825 GCA_003260245.2 Sideroxylon spinosum
TTGATAAATTCAAGATAAAATTCTTGAAAGATATTGATATTATTTTTCATGTATTTGGATGATGAAATAAAGGAATTCAAAATTTGGAGTAATGGAAATTAAAGAAAGATGAAAACTTGAAGGTTAACTCGGATAAATAACTAAATCAAACATATGTTTGTATATTGATAATATCTGAACATCTAACCGTTCAAATTACATGAAATTTAGGTATACTAAACTAGACTTACATATCTACAACTTTTTCGAAATAATAATTTCACGGATACGAAGGTAAGCTATCCAAAATGAGTTGGAATATTTGGCATTACAGAAGCAAATATAATTCTGAATTTTGGAGCTATTGTTGGTTTTTGAGCCATAATTCATAATATAAAAGTTCAAAAATTCTAATTTTTGGTGTGTGAAAAGAATACTTATAAATATAAAACTTGTGTAGTTTAAGTTCTTCTAATCCTAAAAGTATCATGGTAAAATAGAAGTTTAAAAAGAAACACAGATTCAGAGTGTCAGAAAAAGTTATCTGAAATTAGTCTCCGTTTGGAGCTTATATCTAAAGATCTAACCGTTGGATGAAGCTCAAATTTGGTCAGAATATATATGACTCATATATATACAAAGTCATCACTTTGCGACAATGTCAGATATTAACGTTAGAAGGGTGAAAAACGGTCACAAATGTATCTCAGAAAATCTGAATCTGAAAGGCAGCATTGGAAGCAAGGCAATTCAATTTCTTTCAAGGGCAAAAGTGTATTTTTACTTAGTAATGGCCACTTGAAGATTTTTGCCTATAAATACAGCCTCAAACTCAGATTCAAGAAGAAAATAAGAAAAGAAAGAAGTGCTTACAAAGAGATACAAGAAAGTCCATAACTTTACAAATATAGAGTGATTTCTTCTTACCCTTATGCTTCATCCTTTATACTCAACTTGTGAGAGTTTATTTTTCTTTGATTAAGTGCTAAACTCATTATTGTTATTGTGAGAGAGGGAAACTTATAACCCTCTTAATTTTTGAGAGTTAGGTGAGCTCTTGTTGATTTTGATTCAAGTGTTGGAACTAAAACAAAAGATATTCTTTGAGAGAGACTTGTAGAGTGATTTGGGGATAGAATCACTTGGTGTGAGTGATTTGGGGATAAAATCACTTGAAAAGTGTGTTACAAGTTCTTCAAAGAATAGTGGAGAAATCTCAAGGAAGACCTTGAGGGAGTGGACGTAGGCAACATTGAAGCCGAACCACTATAAATCAATTGCGTTTCCTTCTCTTCCCTTCTCTTTATATTTATTGCAAACACATCTTGATATATTTGCTTTAAGGGTTGAAATTTTTATTTGCAATTTGTTTTAAGCAACCCTATTCACCCCTTCTAGTGTTGCTATTTGGGATGACACTTACATATATTCCATTTAGTTTCATTCTTCCTTCACTTTTGTTCTTACACTACACACACATTGGGGACAATGTGTCCGTTTAGTTGAGAGGGAGCTGCATGATGATTTGCATGTGTCTCTGAATTGGTTTACTCTTAGTACTCATCATGAAAACAGTAAATGATTTTGTTTTAATCTCGAATAAGGCACTTGATTCAAATTGAGCATAAAATTTTCTAATACACAGAAAACTTATCACTTGAGACCATTGAATGAAAGAGTGTTAAGGATTTGAGTTTATGAGATTTAGTTATTTAAGTACGCCAAGACATAGATGGAGACTTAAAATCATATATTTTGTGAGCTTTTGAGCCAAGCTTTTGTTTTTTGGGGGTTTTATACTTAACGTTCTATATTATTTCTTTCATCTCACTTTTCTTGAATAGCTTAGTCACATTATTTTGTTTGTGTTAAATGCAGAAGATGCTATTCTTGACTTACATGTTTGGATCAATGCCTCTAATAAAGTGTTATTAACCTAGAAGAGTGAAGTTAGGCCATCTTTATTACATTTGGAAGCCTATGACTTTTCTTTGATTATATTTACTATTGGAGCCACTTTGAAGCCGTTTAAAAAAATATATATTTGGAATTTCTTGTTTTAGCCACATTTATAATCCTTTTAGCCTTAGATATATAGGTGAACCAACCCTTGCATGTCATGGGATACTTATGTAGAATTTGTAATGAGATGTAAAAAGGGAGGAGTTTGTAATTGAAAAAGTGTGGTGGAACAAAAGGAAAACATTTTAAAAAAATGTGATATAGCATTTCTTGATATTATTATTATTAGTCCTATTAAAAAAAAAAACAATAGAGTTTTAATGTTTAGCATTTAAAGAAATGAAAGGAAAAACATTGGGGAGTACTTCACTGCACTATCTTTGTAATCCTTAGACATGCGCTTTGATTTTTCCTATTCTTTGTTTATCTAACCAATACCCCATGGCCAAGCTACAACCTAATCAAGACTCTAGATGAAAGATACTTATAAGAGCATTGATCTATTTCATGTGGTTGATAGTGGTTTTCTTGCTTTGCATTAATATATTCGATTCATGAAGCTATGCAACACTTTATATTTTAATTCTTCAGTCACTACTTGATTTGGATTCATTGCACTTATTTGATAATATATTCCTGCATGAACCATGAGAGTAACCCTTTTCGAGTGATTTCATTTATGAGTAAATAACTATATAAGATTTGAAGTCGAGACCGTGATCTTTGGCTATACTTGATAGCTATTTGGAATGAATGACATGAATTGCCACGCTTGAAATTAAATGGTTGAGAATTAATTAAGTTTGATATGCGTTCCAACAGTGATGGCTGAACTAACCATATGGGCCACCCAAAACTTGAAGCTGACATTGAGAGGTTTTATACAATTTTAAGATTTTGTAACTTGTTCTTTATTAAAATTAAACCAAGCATTACTTGATTGACTTACACCAGACATTGAACTAATTTAAGAATTCTATGGGTAGATTCACTGCAAACCCTCACGAGACTTCACTCGTTCACTTAGGGTAACCTAGGAGTTTAAAAGGCTTGCTGTACATAGCTAAGTGTAGGCGTGTTTCTAACAAAAAGAGAAATAGGGTAGTAGTTTTATTTTTGTTTTAACAATTTCATTGCTAGGGACTAGCATGGCTTAAGTTGAGGAGTGTGATTACACTTGAAAAGTGTAATTATAAACTTCATAAGTCGGTTTAAAACCATACATTATCTAATAAATTTTTGAGTTTTGTTAATTTTTATCACTTATTTGGTTTATTTTCTTTAATTTAGGAAAGAGGAGGAAATAATTGTGATTAGCAGTGATGGAGATAAGGAAAATAACGTAAACGAGCCTTCAGTATCCACACACAGAGTTCCATCCCAGACTAGAGCATGAACGTGGATGGAAAAACAAAGCAGGAAGTCAAGATAAGACACTATGGTTTGGACCATATCCCAAATGGTCTGGACCACTGCAAAGTTTTCAAGAGATACAAGACACTGTGGCCTGGACTGCTTCTATGGGTGGTCTGAACCACTACGGCTGTTTAGCACCATTTGTTTTATTAATCTTAGGGTTTTTCAGTTGCTTTATAAATAGGAGTCTTGTAGAGACTTTATAGGGATATAGAGTGTTTGACTTAGTTTATAGACAAACAGCTGTAATACAGAGTGTTTCTAGTGTTCTTGAGTGTTCTTTTGAATGTTTTAAAGAATGATCTTGCGGATTTTTAAAATTTTCATTGGAGTGTTATCAACATTGATTGCTTTTCGTTTTGTTTCAAAGTACGGTATTTGACTTAGTTTTAATTCAATGAATTTTCTTATTTGATTCTCATTTATTTTTATATCTTGTGTTGTTATTGATTCAAGGTTAGGCTAAATCATTCGTTCTTGATTCAAAAAATTAAGGAATGGTAGATTGTTATGATCATTGTGATGTACATAGATCTGTGTCTGTTGAGTGAAAACATACACGTAGAGATCTACAACTTTCAGATTTAATTTTATTTCTTTTAAAAACCTTCGAAAACAAAAACCGTTGATCAAATTTTTTATAATTACTAATAGGAATTTTTAAATCTAAATCTTTACTAATAAGAATTTTTAAATCTAAATCTTTTCTTTCTTTTTTGTGTTTTTGAGATAAATAAATTAAATCCAAATCCTAATATCATTAAAAGAAAATCATTTCTCTTTTATAATCCTAAACGTGAATATAAAATTGAGTATAAGGAAAATTAATGAACCTTTTCTTGAAAACATTTTCTGACCTATTTTTCCTTTATGTGAAACTTAAATTGTAGTAAAAGCACATCACATTATGAAATAATTAATCCACCTGGATTTGAAAGTTGAATCAAGTTTTTTATTCATTGTTTCGTTGTAATCCTAATTTGCATAGCTATTTGTTTTTTTGTTTTTAAATTTTGAAAATTTTAATAGACCGCTTTAAATTAGTTTTAATTGCTGAAGTTTATTATCAATTAAAAATTGGATCAAACTCCATCGTCAAAATCTTTCAAAACTTATAAATTGTGAACTAGGTAGCGAATACTTTTGTCTTGTGAAACCTAGAAAATTAAAACATTAGGCTCCCTATGGATACGATCTTGAATTCACCAGGTAAAATTACCCCCCACACCTTTGTACTTGGGGGTATTTTTCGACATTATTTCTAGAGACCGTCAGATAGGTTGAATTCATCATCTCAACTAGCACTCTTCTTGGTTTGAAACCTAGTAAGAAAATTTAGCAACACATGGTAATGGAAAGTAAATTCATTGAAACTAGAAAGTTTGAAAACATAGTTTTATATAAAAAGTACTTAAACAAAATACAAGATTGAAGAACAAGTTTTGAAAATAAAGAATAAGAAGAAGAAAAAGAAATGTAAAAGATAATTTTTGGCTCACACTCTCTTCTCTCCCTGACCTAGTTTCTCTACAAAAAGTTACATATCTTCCATCTTTGCCATGATGTGTATTTATAGGCATCATATGCCTAATCCACTTTTATCATCCACTTGCTAATCAATTTGTCTAATTTGAATTCTCTACTTTAGTTGTCCAATTTGAATTTTTCTTCTTTCATTCAAACTTGGATTACTTGTTTAACTTGATGTCTAACACTTACTTATCCAATCATGAATTCTTCTCTTACTTTTCTAAGATGAATTCTTCATTTTCCATTCAATTTGAATACCAACACTTGTTCAATTTGAATTTTTCATTTTGGTTATCCAATCTGTATATCCAATTGCTAACTTGCATTCTCAACTTGAATCGATCATCTTGCATGCCAACTTGGATTCTAACACTTTCTTGTCTAACATGAGTTCTCTTACTTGTCAAACTTGGATTCTAACATTTATTTGTCCAATATGAACTCTTACTTGTCCATGCGTTTTTCCACTTACACATCCACTTGCCAAGTTGCATTATCTACTTGATAACTTGACGATCCACTTGCATCTTCAACTTGCATGTACCATAAAAAAAGAAGGTTACAACTAAAATTGATAAAACTAGATATTTAGTTAATTAAAATAAGTAAAGTAATATTAATTCGAGGGGCTAGTTCTATAGTTTTGAAGCACAATCACTTGTCGGAGGGCTGAGGTAGATAAAGCTAAAGTTGATCTCATTTAAAATTTTCCTACTCCTTAATGTGTCAAGAACATTAGATCATTTCTTGGGCATGCCAGTTTTTACTAGCAGTTCATTCAGTTGTTTAGTTCTATTGCCCAATCTTTATGCTCATTATTATCCAATGATGTGCCTTTTGAATGGAAAACTTCATTCTAAGAGGCATTTGATAGACTTAAACACTTGCTTACCACCGCACCAATCATCTAAAGCCTGGATTGGCCTTTACCATTCGAGCTTATGTGCGATGCCAGTTACTGTGGGGGCAGTGCTAGGGTAAGGGAAATTGGGGAAACTCTAGGTCATTTACTACATTAGTAAAATTCCCAATGAAGCACAAGTAAATACACCATTATAGAGAAAGGAGCTTCTAGTAGTAGTGTTTGCCCTAGACAAGTCTAGGTCATATTTGGTAGAATCTCATGTCACGATGTTTACAGACCATAAGGCCTTGAAATATCTTCTTTCTAAACAAGAGGCTAAATCCCACCTAATTACGTGGATTCTATTCCAAGAGTTTGAATTGGAGATTAAGGATAAGAAATGAGTGGAAAATATGGTAGCTAACCATTTGTCTAGGTTATAATGTCATCTGTCTGAATCTAGTGACCCACCAATTAATGAGCATTTCCTCGATAAGCATATCATACTCACTAGCACCAAACCTCATGACCGATTTCCTTGGTACTCGGACATTGCAAATGATTGTATGTAATCATTGATATCTTTTAGCTCTATTCTTCTACCTATATGATCATTTTATCAATCTATTTACATATTCTTATTAGTATTTTGTGATTCTTATCTTTGGAACTTATTTTGCAGTTCATGAATGAAATAGGTGAGAATAATTGGCTTTGAAGAGCAATACAAATGGATGATAGTGAGCAACATGATGATCACCAAGTAGGGGAAATGAAAGGAAAAGAAGGAGATGCAAGTTGATAGCTTAAGCAAGAAGAAGAAGCATGAAAGTTACAAAGAAAGCCAAAAAAGGCTAAGGGCAGTAAAGGGCGTGTGCACTTCTATCTTTAGGGCCATACGCACTCCCATCTCTTGTGCACCCCTTCTTCTTTCTAGGCTGTGCCCCCCTTTTGGTGCGTATCCCTATACTTGATGGCGAATGTACCCTATCTCATGAGCACCCTCTACACCCCACTTCGTGCATCTACTAAGAGCCTTTTTTTGGGTGTTTTGGTGGGGACTTTCGTCAAACACCTTCCTTAGCTAAGCTCAGGCACACGACCCTTTGCCTCGTGTGTGCCTGATGTTCTCCTAGCTAGTCTTTTGACCTTCTTTTTGCACGTAGTATTAGTATATTGCCCCTAAAATGACTTTGCCTATAAATAGGCATTTGTAATTCTGATGAGGAAGCATTTTGCCTAATTTCTTTTTCTTTTTCTTTTTCTTTCCTTTATACTTTAATTTATCCATATTAGATTAAGATTAAATTAGGTTAGCTTAGATTTGGGATTGAAGCTTTCATATATTTCTGGATTATTTTTCTTTGAAGTTCTGTAATTTTATCTTGAAGAAACTTCTTTATTTATTGTTGAATCATTTTGTTTACTTTGTTTAGCTTGTGCTTTCCTTTTTCAATGCATTATATTGTGTTTTTTAGCTTATTATTTTCATTATGGTTGTAGCATAGTTAGATTCTTAGCTTTGAATCATTGAAAGTATAGTGACAGTGTGGTGAGCTCAATTGCAAACTCTTTTCAACACATCATCTTTTTATTTATCAATTGAAACTCCTTGATACACTTGGGTTCTTTCAAAACCAAGTCACCTGTATTACAACCATAGTCCGATTACGAGTTAAAACTTATGCACACCGGATGTTTGGTTCAATGTCCCGATAACTTGTGAATTATTTTCCAAAATCCTAAATTAGGTTTTCATTTAAAATAAAATCACTCTTGTTATAATCATAGCTTGGTTACAAGTGGTCACTCATGCACACTAAGTGTTCGATTCAATGGCTCGATGATTTGCAACATATTTTTTGAAACCCCAACTTGAAGATTTCTTAAGAAATCGATTCATCCATGTTATAATTGATATTTAATTACAAGTTGATAATCGTGCACAATAGGTGCTCAATTCACTGTGCCAATGAGGACGAAACCAATTTCAAAAGCCTCCACTTACCTTGAGTTCCATAAATTAGCTTTTAAAGGAATATCTTTCAACATAGCAACGCATGTGCAATTGCTAAGTTAAGTTACCAAAGCGTTTGAGTAAACCATGACTATCTCATTACTGGATTTGGTTCGAAGCCAAGATTATCTTAGTTATTTTATTTTTAATATTTTCATCTTAATTTAGTATCGCAATTCATTTACTCCACCATTCTTAACCTAAACCATACCTAAGAATTCCCTAAATCCAAATTAAGTTAGGTTAAATTAGGTTTATCTACTAATTAAAGAGAACAAGTTTAGCATCTTTAGCATTTTTAGCATAGCTCTCTCCATGAAAGAACAATCGGTACTTCATACTGTTTTTATAAATTTAAATTTGCTACATACGCATGACCCATGCCTTTACAATTCAAGGTCAACAAACTTCCTAGTAACCAACCAAATGCCCTCTCATTGGACCAAAGTTGATAAAGGTAAATTCTTATGCAATGTGTCTAGTATCGTTTGGAACGAGCCTTACCTTGATAATTACTGTCAAAAATAAATTGTGAGATGGTGCATTCTTGAGAATGAGATTCTTGGTGTCGTAGAGTTTTGTCATTCTTTAGCTTATGGAGGTCACTTTTCTTCAAAGAAAACTACCGCTAAGATCCTTCAAAGCAAATTTTATTGGCTTTCCATGTTTAAGGATGTATATGAATATCGTTTGAGAAGTGACCAGTAGGAGCCCTATCTAAGCAGAATGAAATGCCTGAAAATCCCATACTCATCTTGGAGATCTTTGACTGTTGAGGCATAGATTTTGTGGGACCATTTTCTATATTATTTAGAGTATATACTAGTGGCGATTGATTATGTTTCCAAATGTGTAGATGCCATCGCAAATGAGTGGTCAAGTTCTTAAAAAAATACATTTTCTTATGCTTTGGGATGCCTCGAGCTACCATGATGATGGGGGCAAGCAATTTGTTAACTAGCCTGTCAATATCTAATTATGCAAGTATGATATGACGCATAAGGTGGGGACGTCATGTCACCCATAGAACAGTAGCTAGGTAGAGTTAGCAAATAGGGAGATAAAGGGAATCCATGAGAAAACTGTCAACCCTACACGTAAAGATTGGTCCTTGTGAATGATCGATGCATTGAGGGTGTACCGAATGGCTTATAAAACCATTTTGGGTATATCTCCCAATTGCTTCGTCTTTGGCAAGCCTTCCTACCTACCTGTTGAGATGGAGCATAGAGCTTACTGGGCAATCCAACAATTTAATGAAAGTTTAGAGGATGCCGCATTCTTAGAAGAGAATGCAAAAATTGCCAAGGCTAAAATAAAGGATTTTCCATTCTTAGGAAATCCTTTCATGTGGGCCAAAAAATGTTAATATATAACTCATGGTTGTATCTATTCTTAGGTAAGCTTAGATCTAGATAGTCTGGAAATTTATTATCACTACAATCTCCCCTCATGGTGTGTGAGAGGTTTATAACCCATGCAACGACGTCACCTTCAAAGTGAATGGTCATAGACTCAAATCATATTTGGAGAATTTCTCATTGACCCTCCCTCATTTGAGTGAAAGCATACATAAAAGTCTTATAGATAGTAGGTTTAGGTGATATTTTCTTTGTTTTTCTTCTTTTATTCCTTGGAGTCTTGGTTTTTGAGTTTTTATTTCTTTCACATCTTGAATGGGTCTTAGAAATGTGCATCATCGGTGTTGCTTAATATCGGTTTAGGTGAGTGTATTTAAGTATTGTAATAAGGAAAGTTCAGATCAGACCCACGGATAATATTCCCGTATACCTGAGTCTACTCCGTGCCCTCGCATATCAGTTCCGTGTGCCAGGGGTTATGTATATGGTCATTTAAGTTAGTCACATGACTCGAGTGGAATCTGTATATCCAAACTTTTCTAGTTTATTTCTTTCATTTCACTCGAACTTAATCCGCCCATAGGTTGCTCCTCTTGCGATGAAATCTCCCTTCTCCATAGTCTCTCAAATTTCTCCATCATTATCACCCCTGAGAATTGGGCTTTATGCTTCTCCTGTGTGCATCTGAGTTGTGGTGAATTAGAAACGAGCTCTCAAATTTTAGCTAAGGTTTTTGGTTATTAACGTAGGTAAGCTCTGGCTACTCGCTTTGTGGCATTCTTATTTTGATTTTCAGACTTTGAGTGAGTAAGGAATTGATTATTGGTAAATGTTCGGCTATAAAAGATCACGGCCGAATATGCCTCCTATGTCTACCGGAAAAAGGATTTCGTGAACCTGCCAATAGAAAAGAGGTTAAAAAGAGTGGTCGGGGGGTTCCCGACCACAACCCCTCTGAAGATTAAGTCAGTACAGGCTTAAGAGAAAATCAATAGAAATGCAGTTGGTGGGTTATAGAAGGCAAACTTCAATTTTGTCACGAAGTATCCTATTTATAGTTAGAATGGAAAACCATGTCTTGCCTCCCTGAATAATAGGTAATGATTAGCTTTCTTCCCTCGTCTGCCTTTTCTAAAAATAGTATGCTCTTTATTAAATACCTGTCGTGTGCCATTAAATGCCGCCTCCTCTGTCTTAAATGAGCACGATCTTCATTAATTGCCCATTGGGGCAAGAGTAGGGATAGTGGGCGATGCGACTTCTGGGAACTGTCTAGACGTCCCATCACTCGTGCTTGGGGAAGTATTCCCCGACCATGAGCAAACATAGGAGTTGTGCTCGGGGGACTAGCCACGTGTTAAACGTACTTTTGGTACCAACATTATGCCCCCACTCTGGTCGGGATATATGCTACCCCGAGCAGAGTAGAAAAGGACACGATCGCGAGTCAATTTTCCAATTAATTCAAAACCCTTCCCAACCCCTCTCATTAATTCACAGTACCAAGTACGGCTCCTATAATTGGTAATCGCGTGCTTCCATTATGGCGTGGGAAGGTTACCCTTGCGTCCGATGCGCGTGACCTGTATTCTTCCTCGGTATCTGAAAAGGCGCCCCACTTATTAATTTTGTTCGCACACTCTAGGCAGCGGCAATTTATTAACCATTTCCCGCTCTCTCCGAATTTCGAACGCCTGGTATACTTTGTAAATATAAGCTCCTACTTTCAGTCACAGTTTATCTTCTTAGAAATTCTTCGCTTTCATCTCGGTGACCCTTCTTTCTTCGAGCGACTCGTCCTTTATCTTTTCTTACTTTCGGTTTTCTTACCTGGCAAGTATCGTAGGTCCTCCATCTCGGTTTTCGATTTTGGTTTTTTTAAAAAAGATGGGTAGATTAACAGACGAAATCAAGGCTGAGGGTGGATTCGAAGCTTTCAAGTGGAGATATGATATCCCAGCTGATGTGGATATCAGATTTGGTAGAGAAGAAGAACGCGAGATTGGGATTTTCCCAATCGTTGCCATAACGGAGGGAGGCCTTAGGTTTCTTGTTTCACTCTTCCTCTGTCAAGTTTTCCATCAAATAAACCTTTCCCCTAGATTCGTTTCTCATAACTTTTATAGGATAGTAAACAGAGTGGAGGAGATAAATCGTAGATATGGGTTCCACCTCTCTGTCTTTGATCTCCTATACTATTATACCCTCCAAAAAATTAGGAAGAACGAGAATAAGTGGTACCTCAAACCCCGGTCTGAGAAAGCCCTCGTTCATCTGCTTCCCGGCCACATACGCGGCCTAGAGGATGATTGGTGCATCGTTTCAGGCTAATGGATGTGCAGGGTAGGGGAGGATGCCTTCCCGCCAATCACTTCCATAGCCATGGGATCAGGTCGGGTAGCTTCTACGTTTTAGTTTATGTTACACTTGTCGATATTTTCGTTTGTGTCAGCTAATGTATCTTTATCTTTGTTTGCAGATGAAAGAGAACGCAAGTCCTGGGCAAGGGAGACTCACGCCGACCTCCCCCATATCGAGGCCGTGCTAAAGTTTTTGGGCCATCCAGATACCTTTCCTTTCGCAAGGTCGGCACCCATCCTCTTCCACTTCTAGCCAACTTATCGCTCGTTCAGCTCGCCTCCTCAAGGTTTCGACATCGGGGAAGCATCTGATAAACTCCACCAGTGGTACGACTGGTCTCCCGAGAGGAAGCTCGAGTTCTATTTACTCTACCATCCCAAGCACGACCAGCTTGAATCCCTCCAAACAATTCCTCCCCGCAGGGACATCAAGAGAATGGCCGAAGAGAAGGCCAGACAACAGAGCATTGAGCATAAGAGGGCCGAGGAAGCAAAGAAGGCTGAGGCCGGGAAAACGGTCAGGGAAGAAAACTTGATGAAAAATAAAGTGGAGAAGGGAGTTGCTATCAGAGAGCCCTCAGAGGCTCCAAGGAAGGAACCCCGGGTTGAGGAGGAACACCCAAGAGCAAAGAAGAAACAGAAGGTTGGAGAAGAGCCAACAACGACAGATCTGGATCCTCCCACCTCAACTCAGACTCCCCCGACCTCCTCCAGAGCTACCCCGACCTCTTCACAGACCTTTCCTCCTCCTCGGACAGACTCGAGGAGCACGGGCACTGGGACTTCTGTTATAGTATCACTCCAAATTGTATATCCTCCCAACCCAGTGCAGGATGCAGAACGCTTCATCCCAAAAATTCTTGTGCCAAGCATTCAGTTCCCATCCGGGCGTCCCTTCACCATCAAGGATACCGCCTTGAATCATCCCGAGGAATATCTTAAGGGAGTCCTCCCCCCTGGGGATGTTGCCACCGTTAAGAGGCAAATGATGGATGATCTCTGCACATCTTTGATGAAAGATGTGATCCTCGTAAGTGCTCACTTCTTATTTTCACACTCTACTAATTTTTCTTATATAAATTCTGTCTTCTGCTGACGTTTTGGCTATGTTGTTACACTCGAGTCTTCAGTCCATGGAGATTATTGCAAGGGCAAAAGCCCTTCATGCCAAGGCCGGGCGCGACGATGCCTACATTGAGGCAGCCAGGGCAAAAGAAAGAAGCTCAGAGAAAGAGATCAGGCGGCTCAAGGAACAACTTGATGCCGCCGACTCAAAAATAAGGCCGCCGACGACAGAGCCGAAGCTGCCGAAAGAAAAATGAACGTGGCTCTGAAGGAGGTGGCTACAAAGGATGA
>QLOD02164257.1:0-12820 GCA_003260245.2 Sideroxylon spinosum
GGTGAATGTAGTCCTCAAGAGCTTTCTTTTCTTCTTCTAGGAGAGTGGGGTTGGAGTTGAGTTGCATTTCCTTTTGATTACAGTAAGGTTGGCCTTCGCAGCTTCTACTTTAGTGGATAGGCCCCCATAATGCTCCGCATTAAAAGCTTTAAGTGCTACTTTGAGAAACTTGAGTTCTGAGTGGAGCTTGAACATAGGAGTACCTGACATTGGTTATGACCATACCCTTCCCACTACCTTTGCAAAGTTGTTGTTCTTAGTCCAAAAATTGAAGAACTTAAATGGCTTCATACCAGCATTGAACTTGGCCTGAATGTTAATCAGAATGGGGCTATGGTCTGAAATTTTGGCAGTGGCAAAGAATGCTTTAGAGTTGGGGAAGGAGATGAGCCATGTTTCATTTACCAAAGCTCTATCAAGCTTGCTATAAATTCTGCTTCCATCCTTTTGCTTATTACTCCATGTATATAGACAGCCCAGAAACCTTAAATCTGTGACTTCAATAGCTTCAAGACAATCATTGAACTCTCTGACAGCTTGCTTATCAAACCCTTTGCCTCCCTTCCTTTCATGTTTGGTTTTTACTACATTGAAGTCTCCCAGGATGATCTAAGGGCTAATGTTGCCAATCATAGTGGAGTTGGATTGTAGTTTATTCCATAAAAGCTCCATTTCTCTCCTGTCATTAGAGGCATAGACAAAAGTAACAAAAAAATTCATCGATAGTGGTTGGTGAGTAACGTGACAAAAAATGGATTGGTTTTTCTTTTTTTGATGACCCGGAACCTAGCCAGTTTATTACAGCCCTAAACGGCCCGTGTAGCCGATCGGTAAACTGGGGAGCAACAGCCCAACTCAAGGCTTACTCTGTTAAGTGACAGGGCGCAGCTAGCGAGACTCAAACACACACCAATTTCAGGTTTATGGTTTTTGGCAGGAACCCCAAATCCGCTACGCCACCTTGCCGAGTTAAAAAAAATGGATTGGTTTGAGCTAGAGAGAACTTTAATGCTAAAGAATGAGGGGTTCCACAAAAGAAGAATTCTTGCAGCTGAGTCTTTAGTGTGGTTTCCAGCATGGAAAAAAGGACTTATGGCTTTAAAAGTTTTCTCGATGTTATGCTTCCTAACTTTAGTTTCCAAAAGACCAACTAGGTTAAGGGAGGAAGATTTGATAAGTTTTCTAACTTCTGCTTGCTTTATGGGGTGGTTAAGTCTCCTTGTATTCCAGGTGGCAAGATTTATTTACGAGAAAGTTTGGGGGAAGAGGGCTTGGCTTGGACAGCCTTGTTCTTTTAAGCAAGAGCATGGAGAATCTTCCCTTTTTTCTTTCTTTGACTTTTTGAGAGCAAGAAGTCAGGACTAGCAGTAAGGTCCATGTGGTGGGATGGAGTTTCTTCATTTGTGTCTTTGATGTCCATAGGTTAGTCATGGTTGGTTGATTGAAGGCTTTCGTGCTTATTTTCAATAACTTGTTGGTTGTTCATCTTATCTTTGCTAGTTGCACTTGGAGTGTTCCCATGTGAGTCTGCTTGTTGGGCTGCACTTGAGGCATGAAGTAGAAGAGGGGTGTGTGAAAGGGTGGAATTGGAATCATCAATAGCTAGAGGGGAAATGGCTAGCATTTCTTCATCTTCACATACACTGAGGTAGTTGAATTTGGTTCCTAAAATAATATCATGAGTAGGGTTGAGTGTTGCCCTGGCTTCATGGTTTTGAGCTTGATTTTCTTCAATGGGGTTAACTATATTTGTACCTTCTTTTTCTTTTGCTCATATTAGATTTTTCTACTACCCCAGCCGTATTGTTCCTTGACATTGTATTACTTTCAGAGTTGATAGGGGCTTTGGAGATTGGTCTCCATTGTTGTTTCATAATCTTTGGACAATGGTTGGACTTGTGCCCGAGCTTCTTACAAATTTCACAAGCAACAGGGAGCCATTCATACTCAACAGCTTGCTGGAAGGTAGTTCCATCATGGTCAATGATCTTTATGAATTGAGGATAGCTGGAGTGCTTGTTAACTTCCACGCAAATTTTAGCCTAGGCAAGTCTCTGCTGCATAGCAGTCATCCTATCTGTGAATAGGGGGTTGCCAATGTGACTTGCTATCTTGTTGGGTGTTTTTGCTGACCACAGATGAAGTTTGGGATGTGGCAACCTTATCCAAATTGGCAGCAAATCAGGGCTAACGTGATCATATGATTAAGAGGAGGACCACGGTTTCAGGATCAATGGCTTATCAAAGTAACTCCAAGGTCCCATTTCAAGAACTTTCCTCATCTTGGAATATGAATATGCCAGCCTTTAGTACAAATAGATCAATGTGGCCAAAAGCTCTCCATCTCCTCTCTATGAATTGTTTCATTAATTTGAAGAGAGGTTTGGTGCAAATAACATAGCCTATAATAGCATTACTCCATCTATTTAACTCATTCGAGACTTCATCTAATGTAGTGGTGATAGTGGGATTGGTTTCTTCATTCTTTGTCTTGCATGGGATATATTCAAGTATGGTGCCATTGGTTTTCACTCTGTTAGAATTGAATAGCTGGGCCCATGAGGTTTTGAGGACTAGCAGGTATTTGGTTAGGATCAGGCAGGTTATGTTTAGTGAAATGTGCTGACTTTGCAAGCTGGTTGGATTCATTTATGGGTGGAAAGTCAACTTCTGATTTGAGTTGGTCAAAGGTGGGGGGTTGGCTTTGAATTTTTGAATTGCTTGGTTAAAGCATGTGGGTTTTTGGTTATTTCCATTGGTTTTAACAATGGTTGGTAGATGGCTAGTGTCTTGTATCATAGACTTGACGTTGGTAGGTGAAAAGTGGTTTTTGTCATGTGGTAGAGAGTTGACCAGGTTAGGGAGGTTGTGGGTTTATGATGAGGGATCAGGAGGGTTATCGTAGACCTCCAACAATGGCTGGTAGTTTGAAGAAACTGGAAGACTTGGCATCAACTTTGAATCAATATTAATTGATTTTTTCAGAGCTGTGTTCTACCTTTCACATTTACTGTAGTAGCATTTAAGGAAGTGTTCTCCTCAGGTGGTATGTTTCTGCAGAAGACCGTGTCTTTCATCTTTAAGATTTTAGCTCTCAATTCTTCTAGGCTATGGCATGAAGAAGCTGCTTTGGTAGGGGAAGATGGAAGGGATTAACCATGACTTTGGAGATGTCCTTGCCCAGGAGACTAAATGGAGTAACGTATGGAATAGAGTTGGATGAAATCTTCAAAGAAAATTCAGCTGACTCTATACCATGCTTCCCTGTAGTGTGTCTTTCCCCTTCTAATGCATTGTAGACTGACGATGGTCCAGTTGAGTTGTTTTCGGAAGGAGATGATGGATTTGGGTGTATCATGAGAGCTGTAGGTGGATTGGAAAGATGATAAGAGGCCATGGACGAACTAGAGATAGTGGATTTTAGAGAGAGAAGCTCTCATCTTTTGCTTAGCCAATCCTAATTAGTTTAGTGGTTGGGGGAAGTGATTGGAGCCCTCAATGTGTTGTTTTGGAGTTTTTGTCAGAAATATTCAAATGGCCATAACTTTTGATTCGGGAAGAGTTACAGGGCCCATAATATGTTTCCAAAAAGCTCTTGATGAGCCCATTGACACATTATTAGGTATAACCTAGTTAGGTTCTGTTTCGAGGACAAAAAACCTTGTTTAAAGCCTTTTGTGATAGTTTTTCTAGTGATGTACAACGTTGCTAAAGTTTGATGATTAAGTTGGGAAGTTAGAATATTAGAGGCTTGAACTCACCCCCAAAGCAAAAAGAAGTGTGTCCTTCGTTCAGGAACATAAGTTAGCCTGTATTAGTTTGGTGGAAACTAAGGTACAAGGTGTAAATAAGGGTTAGTTGGTGTTTACTGCATGGCTAGAACTTAATTGAGAATTATGCCTGGGATACTTTGTAGAGGATTTGGGTGTCGTGGAACCCTAAGGTGCTTGATGTGAAGCTTGTTGACTACAATGATCAAGTGATTCATGTCTTTTTATCTGTTTTACATGATGGTTCACGTTTTGCTGCTTATTTTTTGTATGGTTCTAATGATCATATTCATAGAAGGGCTTTATGTTATGGTCTATGCAAAACTACTTCATTGATCCAGGTTATGCCTTGGATTATTAGGGATTTTAATTACGGTGCGATTTCTGATTGAAAGAATGAGAGAGAGCATAGATTGGGCACCATTTATGGAGGAGTTTAACTAGACTATTTGGGATGCTGGTCTAGAAGATTTGAGGTATGGTGGCTTTCACTTGGCATAATGTTAGGGATCATGATCATTTTATGTGGAAGCTGGATCGAGTGCCTGTTAATGCTTCTTTGGTCTCCAAGTATGATGGCTCAAATGTAACTTTTCTCTCATTTGGTGTTTTTTTACCATTCTCCAGTAGTTGTAGATATGGGAGTTCACCCAACCAAGGTATATAGGCCATTTAATTTTTTTAATCAATGGGTTGATTATGAGGAGTTTTTTTTTTCCTCTAGTGGAATCTATTTGGGCTACACCTGTGTATGGATATAAAATATATAGAGCATATAAGAGGTTGAAGATGTTGAAAGAGGCTATTCGGACCCCCTCCTTGAAGAAGAATAAGGAGAAAAATGGCCTGATAGGGGAGTTACATGTTGAATTAACGGATATCCAAGCTATGATTGAGACTAAAGGGGGAAATATTGATTTAATGGAGATGGAGAAGGATTGTTTTGCCTGACTTGTGCAAGCTAAACCATCAGTGCAGCTGTGTGCATTGGTTGAAGGAAGGACATCAAAACTCTTCTTTCTTTTTTCATTCCATTAAAAATAGAGTGAATATGAACAAGATTCTAAGCATTCAAGTGGAGGATGGTTTGGTGCTTATAGATAAGGATTAGGTTCTTATAGATAAGGATTAGGTTGCCAAGGAAGTGGTTGGATTTTACCAAAAGCTACTTGATTTAGATTGCTCTACTTTTTATCTCAGTGATAGTGTGCTAGGTGAGTTTGTTTCTCCCTCAGTACTGAGTAGGTGGATGAGTTGGGTTCGGCTTTTTCGGAACATGAGGCTATGTTTAGTTTGCATTCTAATAAAACTAGAATATAAGTTTCATGATGAAAGAGTTGAAAACAACATAAATGAGGAATGAGAATAGTAAAAAAAATGCATCATTAACAGAATGTAAAATAAGAAAGAAAAAAAAGGTATCTTCAATTGCAAAACTTAAGTCAATTTTTTTTTTTTGTTTAATGGTGAAAAAACACGACCTCAACAAAGAAGAGGCATTTGATTCTCTCTTCAACTGCACAAAGCTAGAGGCTAGAGCTCTCCCCTTTATATATGCATCCAAATAAAAAACGATAATAACTAGGCACTCGGGTGTTTGATTAGAGTGATATTTTTTTTTCATTTTGTGTATTTTCATGTGATTTATGCATCTAAATTAAAAACGTCTCTTACTTTGCGCTCGAATGTCCAATTAAAGTGATACTATTCTTCATTAAATGTATTTTTAGGTGGTTTACACATCCAAGTAAAAAGATCGTAACTTGACTCCCGGGTGTCCTATCAGAATCATCTCTTTCTTTATTTTGTGTATTTTTACGTGAGTTACGCATCCAAATTAAAAAATGGCGATAACTTATCAGTCAGGTGTTCGATTAGAGTGATGTTTTTCTTCATTTTTTTGTATTTTTATGTTTACGCTTCCAATTTGAAACTAAGTATAACTTGGCATTTGGGTGTCCGATTAGAGTAATATTTAACTTTATTTCATGTATTTTATGTGATTTATGCATCCAAATTAAAAATGGGTATAAGTTGACCTCGGGTGCTGATTAGAATTATATTTCTTCAGTTCGTGTATCTTCAAGTGATTGACACATGAATTAAAAAAGGTGATAACTTGGCCCTCGGATGTCTGATTAGAGTGATATTATTCTTCGTTTCATGTATTTTATCGTGTATTTTATCGTGGTTTACATGTAGATAAAAATACGACTACAATTTGGTACTTGAGGATCAAATTAGAGTGATATTTCTCTTTATTTCATGTATTTTTATGTGATTTACACATCGAAATTAAAAACATCTACAACTTGGCACTTAGATGGCCGATTGGAATGATATTATCCTTGATTTCGTTATTTTTACGTGGTTTAACTATCTGAATAAGAACAAAAGTAACTTGGTGCTTAGGTTTCCAATTAGACGCCTTTTTTTTCATTTTTGTATTTTTACGTGATTTATGCATCCAAATTAGAAATGACAATAACGTTGCACTCAGGTATCTGATCAGAGTGATATTTTTCTTCATTTTGTGTATTTTTACATGATTTACGCATCTAAACTTAAAATGGCTATAAATTTTTTTTTGAAAGGTAAAAGAAATACATTAATAAAAAATAGTGTACAAGATCATAGGGGCATTCCCCCGACAAATGTTCCACCTCAAAAGATAAAAATTACAAACCAAAGGAAACAAAAATAATCAAACCAAGTTAACAATTAGTCCTTCAAAATCGTAGAAGGGAGTGACCAAACTTGGACTAAATGCCGATTTGCTTCTGTGTGCGAAAAGGGCTACATGTCATCACACGGAGTCTAACCATAGCTTCAACTTGCTTCCACATAGCCATAGGTTCCTGAGCTGTATTATCAAAGTGTCTAGCATTACGCTCCTTCCAAATGAAGTACACCAAAGCTGCAAAACCTAATCTTCCCAGAAAATGAGGTAAAGAAGAACCAGTAAACATTTGAACACACCACTTTACAATCTCTTCCCAAGATGAAACCTGACATTACATTCCCAATTTCCTTTGTAACTGAAACCATATCCTCCCAGTATAAGAACATTGAAAAAATAGGTGAGAATGGGACTCGCCAGAGGCCTTACATAAAAGACAGCAAGAAGTTTGTGTGACACCATGAAATATACGTCTACCATGTGTAGATAAACGCTGCTGTATAGCTAACCACAGTATAAATGAATACCTGGGTACATAAGACTTAAACCACACGATAGGACACCAATCAACCTTCTCATGGTGTTCTCGGATCACCTCCCAACCTGCTTTAATAGAAAATCCTTTCCCAATTGAAGGTTTCCAAATTATTTTATCACTAGTAGCTACACAAGGTGGCGGCATATCACTAGTGACCATCCGAAGATCTATCAACTCATTAGTATTCACCCCGAGCCAAGCCCATCTTCCATTTTTTTTTTTTTGGTAATTAAGAGTATTTTGGATTAATGGGAAAGTATTTTGAATTTTAAATAAAATGGATTTGATGAGTACCAGTCTACCAGCATATGATAAGCATTTAGATGTCCAGCTCTTGACTCTTTTGATGACTTTCTCAACAAGCTCATTGCAATCTTCAAATTTTAGTTTGGTGGATATTAGGGGAACTCCCAACTACTTAACGGGAAGTTCACCTAATTGGAAGCCGAGCAAAGAGCATAGGTGTTGCTTCTTTTGGTGATTGACTCCGGAGATATAAGCTTTGCTTTTGTGCCCCTTTGATTGCAGCCTCGAGTACTTATGAAACTCTTGGAGTGCACTATGAATTATTTGGAAAGAATCCTCATTTAGTGTGCAAAGCAAGAATAAATCATTAGCAAAACAAATGTGGTTAATAGGAGGATTTGTACATTTTGGGTGAGGGGAGAAGGCAGTCCAAATCACTAGTTTGTCTTGAGAAGAATTCCATTGCAATGAGAAAAAGGTAGGGAGAAAGGGATCACCTTGCCGAAAGCCTTTAGCTCCAGGGAAGTAGCCTTCCAGAACTCCATTTAATGAGATTGAATAATAGGGAGTGGTGACACAAGTTGCCACCCATTGTATGAACCGGTTGGGAGGTTAAGACCATGCAAAGTATCAAGTAAGAAGTGCCATGAAACCGAATCAAAAGCCTTTCTCAAGTCAATCTTTAAGGCACATCTAGGGGACAAGTTGCTTCTATGATAATTCCTAACCAATTCTTGCATTAAAAGAACTTGGTCGGAGATGGATCTTCCTTTTACAAAGGCTGCTTGGGATGGGCTAATAATGAGAGGCATTATTTTTTTAAGCCTATTAGCAATGATTTTGGAGATGCATTTGTAGATGGTTGTGCAGCAAGAGCCCATCTTCCATTGACAATAATATCAGCAGCCTTAGCAGATTTAGAAAGACCTGAATCATAGATAACACGAGCCGTTAATGAATCAGAAATAGGTCCTTGTGGAAACCATGGATCAAACCATAATGATAGGGAGCAGCCATCACCTACTCTATAACTTATGTATGGCTGAATCAAGTATCATAATTGCAAAATTTTCCTCCAAGACCACGAGGAATCCCATGGAACCTTAGCTATCCAAAACTGACTTTGCCAAAGCAAATTACCATGGACCCATTTAGCCCATAAAGAATTAGAGCTAGGATCACATAATAACCAAATGTACCTCAATATGGCTACCCGATTCCAATCTTTAATCTTCTTAATACCAAGTCCCCCTTCATCCTTTGGCCTCGTGACCTCCTCCCAAGCCACTTTAGCTCCAGTAGTAGAAAGCGAAGAACCCTTCCAAAGAAAAGCCTGTAGTTTAGCTTCAAAGCCTGTAGTTTAGCTTCAATAGATTTCATCACCTTAGCAGGAAGAATGAAGTGGAAACACCAATAAGATTGTATGCTAAACAACACTGACTAAATAAGCTACAAATGACCTGCATAGGAGAGAAATCTATTTGTCCAATTCTGTACTCTTTTAAGAATCTGATTCTCCAATTCCAAGTAATCCACAGCCCGAAGCTTAGAGGAAAGTAAGGGCACTCCCAAATAATTCAAAGGAAGAATACCTCTTTTAAAACCCACTAACTCCACAATAGCAGCTACCGAATCATCATGTACCCCCGCAATAAACATGTAGTTAGAATGATTAGGAACCAAACCTGAGAAAGAAGAGAAGGAATCCAATGCCTCTTTAAGGACTCCAACCAAATGAATATCTCCATAAGAGAAGAGCATTAAATCATCAACAAAGCATAGATGAGAAAGAGACGTACTCCTACACCTCCAATGAAACAAAAAATGATTAGATAAAGTAATCTTCTTCTTAATAATCTTAGACAGAGCCTCCATATAAATGACAAATAGATAGGGGGGAAGTGGGTCACCTTGCCTAAGCCCCTTTTTACCTTGAAAATAGCCATTAAGCTCCCCATTGATGTTTACTGAGAACATAGGTGTTGTAACACATGCCCTTATCCATAAATTTAGCTTAGCAGGGAAACCCATTAACTCCATAACATCTGATAAGAACTCCCATCTTACTAAATCATACGCTTTCATAAAGTCAACTTTAAAGCACATCTAGGAGGTCCTTTATTCTTATGATAGCCTCGCATTAGTTCCTGAGGAAAAAGAATATTATCTGAAATTCGCCTACCCGCAACAAATGCAGCTTAGGAAGGATCAATAATATAAGGTAAAACCCTTTTAACCCTCTCTGCCAAAATCTTAGTAATACACTTATAAAGAGTTTTTTTTTTGAAAGGTAAAAGTAAATTATATTAAGAATAAAAGAATATGTACAAATACGCAGGGGGCAAACCCCTGGAAAAACAAAAAGCTAAACGAACCAAGAAAGATCAAAACAATAAAAATAAACTAGTGAAACAAATCAACTAGTGAAACAAACTCTTCCATATCCTAAGGCTCAATCAATCGAAGAAGATGAAAGATGCCATGTCCGAACCAAATGTAAATTGGTAGAGTTGCAAGGAAAACCAGAGCAATCCAATAAACTCAATCTGACCATGTCCATAATCAGATTTATCAGTGCTAGTTCATTCCGAGATGATCTCCCATACAATCGAGAGTTCCTCTCGCTCCATAAAGTATAAACCATAGCAGCAAAGGAGAGTCTTCCAATAAAAGAAAGAAGGGAAAAGCCTTTGAAGGTAGAACAAGCCCAATGTATGGTTGCTGTCCAAGTTGATAAAGTGGCTCTAAAGGCACATTTTGTAAGGATGGCATGCCAAACTCGAAGAGACAAAGAACATTTGAAGAATAAATGGTCATGATCTTCAATATCATCACCACAAAAATGACAAGTCATATGCTGAACAAGGCCAAAGGAGCGGAGCCGATCTTGTGTCACCAATCTTCCTTTTATAGCCAACCAAGGAGAAAGGAGTGCTTTGGGATACGAAATTTGAACCAAACAAGGTGATGCCAATCCACCTAAGGGTAATGAGTTCTAAGGACTTCCCAAGCTGATTTGATCGAGAATTCTCTTCCTCCTTTCTTCTTCCAAACAACTTTGTCCCTTCTTTCACAATTTGGAGGTGCCAAAGACAATGTTTCTTCTTTCAAATCAAGTAGCTCATTAGAGTTGGCAAGAGGCCAAACCCACCCATTCAAAGAAATAATGGTACTAACCTCCGCATCCTTAGGCAAACCAGAATCATAGATGACTCGTGCATTAGGAGAGGTGCAACTAGGGCCTCGGGGCATCCAAGAATCAAACCATAGAGAGATATGTCTCCCATCCCCAATATCAACTGAAATGAAGGGCTTAAGTCTTACTCTTAATTTCAGAACCTTCCTCTAAGTCCAAGAACAATTCCAAGGAACTTTGGCAACTCAAAAATGATTCTTGTTGAGTAAATTAAGCTTTACCCAAGAGACCCACACAGAGGTAGAAAAAGGTTGACAAATCAGCTATATATACCAGGACATAGCAGCCATATTCCAATCCTTCATCTTCTTTATGCCGAGTCCACCCTCCTTATTTGGCCTCGTGACATCTTCCCATGAAACCTTAGCACCATGTCTTCCCAAAGAGACTCCAGTCCAAAGGAAAGCAGAGAGAATGCTTTCAATGGATTTAGAAATTTTTGAAGGGAGAATAAAATGAGAGCACCAGTAAGCTTGAATGCTAAACAAGACTGATTGGATAAGTTGGAGCCTCCCTGCAAAAGATAAGAACCTGTTCGTCCATGCTTTAATTCTCTTCAATATCCATTCCTCCAATTCCTTGCAATCACTAGCTTTGAGCTTTGTGGATATGAGAGGAACTCCCAAATAACGAATGGGTAGGTTGCCCAAAGAGAAACCGAACAAGCTTACAATTTCAGGTTGCATCTCCGCATCAACCCCAAAAAGAAAAATAGAACTTTTTGCCGGATTAGGGTGTAAACCTGAGAGAGAGGAAAAAATCTAAATGGCTTCTTGCACGACTCGAATGGAATCCAGATCTCCTTTACAAAATATCATAAGGTCATCCACAAAGCAAAGATGAGATAGTCTAGATTTACGGCATCTCCAATGAAATTTAAAAGTAGAAGAACTCCGGATGCACTTATCGAGGATACGAGAGAAGACTTCCATGCAAATCACAAACAAATATGGAGATAAAGGATCACCTTGTCGAATGCCTTTCTTCCCTTCAAAATAACGCTGCAATTCTCCATTGATGGAGATAGAAAATCGAGGTGTAGAGACACAAGCTTTAAGCCAATCAATAAGGATAGGGGGAAAACCAAACAAAACAAGAGCATCCCATAAGAATTCCCATCGAACTGAATCAAAGGCCTTCATAAGATCAACTTTGATAGCACATCGAGGAGAAGAAGAAGGCAAATGATAGCCTCTCACCAATTCTTGAGCCATGAGAATATTATCACCTATATGTCGGCCACAAATAAAGGCTGCTTGGGCTTCATTAATAAAAGAAGGGAGCACCTATTTCAAGCGGTTAGCAAGTAACTTAGTAATGCACTTATAAATAGTATTACAACAAAAGATGGGACAAAAATCTATTACTTTGGAGGGATTAGGTATCTTAGGCACTAAAGCAATTATTGTGGCATTAGCTTCACGAAGAAACATGCCAGAATGAAAAAATTCCTTGATGGCCGCAATAATGTCAACTCCAACTATACTCCAAGTCATGCGGAAGAAGAAACCATTAAAACCATCAGGTCCTGGAGCCTTATTTGGGTGCAAGCTAAAGAACATAGATATAATTTCCTCAGAAGAAACTGGAGCCTCCAAAATGCCATGCATTGTATCAGTAACCGAATTGTCAATGAAGCCACGTAGGAGTTCCTTCCCCGGATAACAAATAGAAGATTCCTTCCCCAATAAATTCTGGTAAAATGAGACAATCTCCCTTTGCACTAGATTAGGCTCAGTTAGCATGGTGCCATCTCCACTTTGAATGCATAGGATTTTATTCACATTGTTCCTAGCCCGAACAGAGTTAAAAAAGAAGGAGGAGTTTTGGTCACCCTCCTTAAGCCATTGTATTCTACTTTTTTGCTTAGCTGAACTCTCCTCCGCTTTAGAAACAACACACAATTGGTCCAAACAATCAGCTTCCTTCTTTAACAGTTCATCACTCAGGCCATGAGTGAATCTGAGTGTTTGAAGGTGGAATAAATCTTACGGAAGAGCTTTAACAGAAGAGTGTTGATTCAAACCCTTAGTAATGCATAATACCCGCAGAGCCTTCTTCACCTCCTTTAACTTGCAGTAGACTTGATATATCTTATACCCATTCACACTAGTATTCCATGCTTGTTCTACAGTAGGTAAAAACTCCTCAAATGCAGCCCAATAATTAAAGAACTTGAAGCTTTTCTTCCCCACATTTAAACCAATTCCAATATTGACCATAATAGGAGTATGATCAGAAATGCCATAAAGTCGGCATCCAACCACTATTAATCAAAGCTCGATCCAACTTTCCCATAGTACCACTTCTGCCTTTTCGCCAGGAATAGTGTAGACCACTATATCTCAAATCATCTAAACCAGCTTCTGAAATAGCATCATTACATTCCT
>QLOD02164321.1:0-12813 GCA_003260245.2 Sideroxylon spinosum
AATTATGAATTTAGTAAAATGTAACAGAAGCTTGCTTCTTGCAAGAAAGAGAAAACATGAAACTTGAATTTTCATATACATATTGATGATGCTGAAGTTTCGTGGTCCTCAATCCGGGCCTCCAAGAACTCGATCCGCCGGCAATGGTAAAGAATCTGTCCACCACGAACACCGGTGTGGTGCCTGCCAAAGAATCTCCGATGCTTAAATTAGCTCAAGTGGCAGGGTTTTTGTGTATAAAGTGAATTATTTTCCTGGAGCTTTTGACACGGTTTTTTCCTTTGTTTAGAGTCAGAATGGCGTACCTTCCTTTCAGTTTCAACGTGTATATATATACATAAACCCATTGAACCTGCATGAATTTCGTGCATGGGAGAACATTCGATCATTCCCTCTTGTCCATTCAGGTGACTACACGTGTATTGCCCATCCCAATGTCGATCTTCATGATCAGTTATTAAAACTGCTATTTGGCGCGTTGCGTGCAAATCGCCGGATATCGCGGAACGTGTCAGAATGGTGGTTCGCTCACGTTCAACGCAGTTGGCTGGAGGGTCAGGTCTAATAGATCCAACTTAGGGTGATTGGGATTTGCTTCCCAGCTAACCTTGTTCTTGCTCGGAAGATTCATGATTTGCCTCGTAAAGATATGGCCGAACTGTCGAGGAGTTAAGTATCTGAAGGATCCGATCTCGATCTTGAACTAGAAAGGTCCGACCTCATCCTTGTATTCGGTAGATCCAATCCTCTTCTGGGGAAGATCAAACCGAGCCCAAAGGAAACCGACCTTGTGGTTCGACCCGAATATATTCTTACGCTTGAATGGGCCGGGCTTCTTCATGGTTCATCCGGTCCATCGAGCTCGGATGAATTGGGTCGATGAACTTTGGAAATCACCCCCAGGACATTAGTCTTTTCACCTACCTAGAAAATCCCCCTCATCAATTGCCCCCGATTCCCTAAGTCTCTAGCAGACTTTAGGGAATCTGACAAGACTAGGGTTTAAATGCTCACCGTAATCGCACAGTCAACATTATTGCGCATGTGTATCCGACGGCTGCGCCTTTCCTCATTCCCGCCAGGTGTCTCTCCTCAAATGGTCTTTTCTCCTTTTGTGGGGATTGTATTTTCTCACTAAGCTTCACGTGTTTGCATCTCTGCCGTTTATTTTTAAATCCGTTCCTTATAAACGCCCTTTGTTTCTTCATCTTCATACTTTTTCCCGCGTTTGAGAGATTCGTGTGTTTCTGCTTCGTCTGCCCTCTTCCTGGTACGTTTCCCAGTTTTCAGTTTGCTTTCGATATATATATTTTTTTTCTTCGTCTTCATCTTCATCTCAATCTTGCTCCATGGCCGCGCGTGAGAGAATGATCCCCCTTGAAACCTTTGCCGAGGCCACCGTCCGTGCGACGGTGGAGGTTGATGCCCCCATTCCACCACAGGCTCGAGGTTTTGAGAGTTGCCCTAGTGATACCCTTCCAGAGGAAACTTCCACCTCAGGGAGGGAAGTACATTTAGATTGTGTGGGTATTCCATCTAGGGTAGATAAGCATAGGTTAAAGAAACTCCTCAAATCTTTCCAGCCCCCCAAAAACCTATCGTACCGTTGGCCGGGCCCTGACGATTCGGCATGTTCTCCCACCATGCCCGAGGTTGTGGCTGTTTACGAGGCTGCCCTATCTAGTAGTCTCCGTTTTCCCCTGGCAAGGCCGATCCGTGAAGTTCTGGCCCGGCTAAATCTGAACCCAGCTCAGTTAGTTCCTAATAGCTGGAAGATCCTGGTGGGTTGCATCGTGATCTGGAAAGCAGCCACCGGTAAAAACCTCACTGCAGACGAGTTTCTGTATTGTTATCGAGTCATAGAGTCGGGCCGCGGTTGGTACTATTTCAGTGCTCAGTCTAAAGAGTTCGACCTCATGGATGGCTATCCTTCCTCGATAAAGCATTGGAAGGAGATGGGTGGGAGTTCCAACAGCGGGAGACGGAAGCTGATCGAGCCATCCGATGCCCGCTATCCTGGGGTCACCCCAGTGAGGAGGGTACGTTTTATTATCCGATTTTGAGTTTTGTCCGATCTGGACTTTATTTAGCTGTTTCGTCTAACCATAGGTCTCTTCCGTATTCAGCTAAGGCCTGTCCAGACCTCTCTGAGGCCCAATTGACAAGGGTGAAGATAGCTCGAGAATATCCCACTCATCATTTCAGCATTCTGCTGAAGGCCGAGAGTCGGGCCGAGCACATGCTTGGTCCCCAGCCGAGTTTAGAGGCCTTAGAGCTCGAACATGAGAGGAGTGAGTTCATGTTTTCCATTAAACATCCATTATTATTATTTCACACCTGATTTTGTTTCCTCTTCTCAGATTCTGACGTCTCCCTTGCTGACTTTGACCGATCCGGGGCGATGAAATTCAACAAGGATAAATATAAGAGCTCTGGCCGGAGACCATCCTCCAGTTCTGAGATTCGGCTGCGAAAGAAGCAGAGGGAAGCCGACCCCAGCACTTTCGAGGAGTGGGTACCGGAAGCTGCCCAGACGACCTCAACACCGGCCGTTGAATGTGCTATCCTGACTCAAGCTCAGGATATACCTGCTCTCGAGGCCCCTGAGCCGGCTGAAAATGCCGACCTTCCCACCACCCAGCACGAGGAAGGCGGCTCGAGCATGGCGACCGAGCCAGATCATGTGCCAAACTTGTTAGATGACGCCTGGGTGGCCATCAAAAGGATGGAAAGCGTCATTAATCCTGATGATTTGGCTCAGACGCAGAACCTCTCCGTCGGCCATCTTACCTGCGAGATTGCACACGACCTCGCCAAGGTATGACCCCCCCTTTTTTTTTTAAGGTTCCAAACTTCACTATTTTCAGGTCTTGGTCTGTGCGTCGGAGCTCGGCACCCGATTCATGGAGACTAGCCGCTCATTGAACAAGGAGAATTCCAAAAGCGAGCTTCTTCAGATCAAGGTTGATGAACTCGAGGCTGAGCTACATGAGGCTCACGTAAAGGTCGACGATGCCACGAAAGATCTGACAATAGCCAATCATAGCCGTGACGAGGCGGTTGCTAAAGCCCAAGGCTTGGCTTCCTCAACTTGCGGATGAATCGAGCAAGCGTCAACGAGCCGAGGAGCTAGCGGCTGAGGGGAAGGCCCAACTGGAGGAGCTGCACGGCGCCAAAGAGGCAGAGAAAATGAAGGCCGTCGAGGCTTTCAAGGATGGTGATGAGGGTCAGGATTGGGTGGCTGAAACATACCAGGAAGGGTTTGAGGACGCCAAAAAGGAGGTTCTCAAGCTCTACCCAGACTTGGATTTGTCGGTCCTGGCCCTTGGTACCTCTCTTGTACTTTTTTTTTTTTCTTTTTTTTTTTTTGATGACTGTATTCCTTTCATGAATTATAGTTTTCAATTCCATCCTTGAATTTGTAGATTCTCGTGTGCAAAGTACTTTATACTAGTATTTCCGAGCTACAGAATTAACAAAACTAATCGTCTAAATTCGGACCGTTGGACTCAATGACCTTATGTACCTCCGAACTTCAAATAATTAACAAAACGAATCGTCTAAATTCGGACCGTTGGACTCAATGACCTTATGTACCTCCGAACTTCCAATCCCTTCCAATATTGATGTTTCGGATCCTTGAGTGGTTTCGAGTAAGAATGGAGTTCTAACTTACCGCCTCATCAGGTTAAGCAAGTCCCAACCAAGTGCCCAAAGGACGAGCTGGCATCTTGGTAGCTAGGGACGACCTATAGCTCGGCAGCTCAGGACTTAGTTAAAACTACAACCCGGCAACATGGGAAAACTATTAACATCCGTAGTGAATTAAAATTATCCGTAATGGATTAAAATTAATCATAACCGAGCCGGTCTCAGTTGGCTATTCCGAGCCGCAAAGCTGTTGATTCTCTCTCTGACTTAGTTTGTATTTCTAAGTGGTAATAAATGTAGATGAATGCCTCATTGGGCTGATTGTCGATTTCCCCTCGGTCAGCTTTCCCATGTTGCCGGGTTGTAGTTTTAACTAAGTCCTGAGCTGTCGAGCTATAGGTCGTCCCTAGCTACCAAGCTGCCAGCTCGTCCTTTGGGCACTTGGCTGGGACTTGCTTTTCCCTGGTCTATTCTCCCGAATTACCTAGCTCGGTTCGTCGTTTGGGTGCTTGGCCCCGATTGTCGATTTCCCTCAACCAACTCTCCCGAGTTGCCGAGCTGTCGATTCATCCTTTGGTTGCTCGGCCCGGACTGCCGTTTTCCCTCGGTCAACTCTCCCGAGATGCCGAGCTGTCGACTCGTCCTTCGACTACTCGGCCCGGATTGTCGCTTTCCCTCGGTCAGCTCTCCTGTGCTGCCGAGCTATCGATTCGACCTTTGGTTGTTCGGCCCGGACTGTCGTTTTCCCTCGGTCAACTCTCCCGAGATGCCGAGCTGTCGACTCGTCCTTCGACTACTCGGCCCGGACTATCGCTTTCCCTCGGTCAGCTCTCCCGTGCTGCTGAGCTGTCGATTCGTCCTTTGGCTGTTCGGCCCGGACTACCGTTTTCCCTCGATCAACTCTCCCGAGATGCCGAGCTGTCGACTCATCCTTCGGTTGCTCGGCCCGGACTGTCGCTTTCCCTCGGTCAGCTCTCCCGAGCTACCGAGCTGTCGATTCGTCCTTGGGCTTCTCGGCCCGGACTGTCGCTTTCCCTCCGTCAGCTCTCCCGAGACGCCGAGCTGTCGACTCATCCTTCGGCTGCTCGGCCCGGATTGTCGCTTTCCCTCGGTCAGCTCTCCCGAGCTGCCGAGCTGCCGAGCTGTTGATTCGTTCTTGGGCTTCTCAGCCCGGACTGTCGCTTTTCTTTGGGCAGCTCTCCTGAGCTGCCGAGCTGTCGATTATTTGGTCATGTTTAGTGTCAACAGGAACTTCATTTTATTTAAAAATCAAAAGTACATCTCCAGGCACAACAAAAATAAAACATGCATCTTGAAAATTTCAAACATAATAGAACTTCAAATGCTCAATATGCCATGGGTGAGGGAGTTCTTTCCCATTCAGATCTTTCAACCAATACGTTCCCTCCCTGGCTGATGAGGCTACGACGTATGGTCCTTCCCAATTTGGCCCGAGTTTCCCTTCATTGGGGTCCCATGTTGATTGGTTCACTCTTTTAAGGACAAGGTCCTCCACTGCCAAGCTCCTGAATTTCACCCTCTTTCTGTGATATTGCCTCATGCGCTGCTGATATGCCTCCGTTTTGATGGCTGCTTGGAGCCGCTTCTCCTTTAGCAAATCAAGATTGACTCTCAATGATTCCTGGTTGGGCTCTTGCTTATAATGCGAGGTTCGTAGGGAAGGCAGACCAATTTCAACTGGAATGACTGCTTCTGTGCCAAATGCTAAGGAAAATGGAGAGCATCCGGTTGGTGTTCTTTCTGTAGTTCGGTATGCCCATAATATGCTTCGTAGTTCCTCGGCCTTTAATCCCTTGGATTTTTCGAGACGAGTTTTGATGATTTTAAGGATTGATCTGTTTGTCACCTCGACCTGTCCATTAGCTTGAGGATGCTCCGGGGATTAGTAATGATGGCTGATTCCGAGCTGTTTGCAAAGTTCGTTGAATTGTCGTCGCTCGAACTGTTTTCCATTGTCGGTAATTACTATCCTGGGAATCCCAAATCTGCACACTATCCCTTGACATAAGAATTTTTTCATGTTTTGCTCCGTGATGCTGGGTAGGGCCTCTGCCTCGGCCCATTTTGTGAAGTAGTCGTTGACAATTACCGCAAACTTTCTTTGCCCCCCTTCCTATCGGTAATGGACCGACTATGTCTATTTCCCATTGAGCAAACGGCCATGGGCTTTGGATGGGGGGTTAACTCCTGAGCTGGCATTCGTGGTATGGTGGCGTACCTTTGACATTTATTACACCTTCTGACCAGGGCCTGAGCGTCTTTTTCGATGGTCATCCAATAATACGCGGAATGGAGCACTTTCTTGACCAACGCCTTCCACCCGGAATGATTGCCGCAAATTCCTTCATGGATTTCCCTCAAGACGTAGTCAGCTTCCCTTTCATTGGCACAACGAAGAAGTGGCATGGTAGCCCCTCTCCGATATAACACCCCATCAATCATCAGGTATCGAGCTGCTCGATATTGGATACGCCTTCGCTCGTTTTGATCCTGCGGGAACAATCCTCTTTCCAGATAATCAACGATTGGCCGTGCCCATGCCGCCTCTATTTCGATCAGCTGTATCTCGGTCGAGCCTATACTCGGGCAATCTAACACTTCGATTGGTATGTCTGATCTCTGTTGATTCGAGGAAGCTGCTCGAGCTAACTGGTCTGCCTCCCCGTTGTCTTGCCTCGGCATGTGCTCGAATGCGATTTTTGGAAATTTTCTAGCTAGGTCTTTAGCCACACGGTAATTTTCCTTAATGCTATCCCCTTTAGTGCCATATTCTCCATCCATTTGTTCTACGACGAGCTGTGAGTCGCTCCGAACGATTAAATGCTCCGCTCCCATTCTCCGAGCTAACCGGAGGCCAGCGATTAAGGCTTTGTATTCTGCCTCGTTGTTGGAAGCTACAAAGTTGAACCGAATAGCGTACTCTATTCTGTGACCTTCCGGGGTAACAAGGACTACTCCGGCCCCACTCGCCTCTTGCGTGGCTGACCCATCAACATTTACCAACCAAACTTCCTCAGACGTGTCGGTTGGTTGCTCCTCGTGTGGCGTAAGCTTTAGCCAAGATGTCTGCTGCTGCTTGCCCTTTCATAGATTGTCTTGGACGATATTGAATATCAAATTGGCTTAGCTCGATGGACCATTTGACCAGTCTCCCCGAGATCTCGGGTTTGTGCAGCGCATTCCTTAGGGGTTGATCGGTCAGTACCACAATGGTGTGGGCTTGGAAGTAAGGCCTAAGCCTCCGAGCAGTAGTTACAAGAGCGAATGCCAATAATTCCATTTTTGGGTAGCGCTGTTCAGCTCCCCGCAGTGCTCGGCTCGTGTAGTAGACGGGTTTGTGTATCCTATCTTCCTCCTTTACAAGGGCCGAACTGACCGCGCTATCTGACACTGCCAAATAGATGTATAGCTCTTCTCCAGGCACAGTTCGGCTAAGCAAGGGTACTGTCCCCAGGTAGGTCTTCAATTGTCGGAAAGCTTCATCGCATTCATCAGTCCATTCGAATGCCTTTCTCAGTACGTTGAAGAACGGCACGCACTTGTCCCATGATCTTGAGATGAACCTGTTGAGGGCAGCTACTCGGCCGGCTAAGCTTTGGACATCCTTCGTCGTTCGAGGGGGTTGCATTTCCATGATGGCTCGGACTTTCTCCGGGTTCACTTCGATTCCCCTTGCTGACACCATGAATCCAAGGAACTTTCCTGAGACCACCCCGAATGCACATTTGGCCGGGTTCAGCTTCATTCGGTATCTTCTAAGTGTATCAAACATCTCCTTCAGATATGCAATGTGGTCGCCTACTAGCCTACTTTTTACCAGCATGTCATCCACGTAGACTTCAACATTGCGCCCAATCTAAGACTTGAACATCAAGTTGACCAGACGTTGGTAGGTCGCTCCTGCATTTTTCAATCCAAATGGCATAACCATGTAGCAGTATAAACCTCGGTCGGTGATGAAGGTTGTATGCTCCTGGTCATGTTCGGCCATCATAATTTGGTTGTCGCCTGAAAAAGCATAAATGAAAGATAATACATGGTGTTCGGCGGTTGAGTTTACCAGTTGGTCAATGGAAGGGAGCGGGAAGCTATCTTTTGGGCATGATCGATTCAGGTTTGAGAAGTCTACACACATCCTCCATTTCCCATTAGATTTCTTTACCATGACCACATTTGACAGCCACGAGGGGTAGTACACTTCCCTGACAAATCGAGCTCTGATCAGCTTTTCTACCTCTTCAGCCGCTGCTTCATTATGTTCCGGGGCAAACATTCTCCTCTTCTGCTTGACGGGCCGAGCTCCGGGAACGATGTTGAGGTGGTGCGTTGTCACCGCTGTGTCTATCCCTGGCATGTCTTCATGCGACCAAGCGAACACGTTAGAATTCATGCGTAAGAAATTCTTGAGCTCTTCCTTTTGTGAGGCTATTGCTGAGGCTCCGATCTTCACTGTTCTGCCGAGTTCGGGCTTTCCGATCGCTACTTCTTCTAGCTCGTCGCCTGGTTCTCCTCTTCGGACTTCTTCCTCGTCTCTAACCTCCAGCTCTTCGACCACCATTGCTTCCTGAGGGCTACTCCTGAGGGAGGAAACGTAACATTCCCGGGCTATCCGCTGATTTCCCTTCACTATCCCAACCCCTTTGTCAGTCGGGAACTTAATCATGAGGTGATAGGTCGACGCAGTAGCTTTGAATTGGCTCAGGGACACCCGCCCTAGTATAACATTGTATGCGGGAGGACAATCAACTACTAAGAAATTGACCATTTTAGTCATTTGTCTGGGCTCGGCCCCTAAAGTCACCAGAAGAGTGATAGAGCCGATTGGTTCTACCCGATCTCTGGCAAATCCGACCAGAGGCGAGTGAACAGGGTGCAGTTTACCCGATCTCTGGCAAATCCGACCAGAGGCGAGTGAACAGGGTGCAGTTTATCTTTTCCAATATTCATTTTTTCGAACGCTTTCTAGTATAGAACATCTGCCGAGCTCCCACCATCTATTAGGATCCTATACATTTGAAAGTTGGCCACAATGGCCATGATGACTAAAGGATCGTCATGAGGATGGCTAAGCTCTGAAGCTTCTTCTTCGCTAAAGACTATCAACTCGGTCGGGTTTGCCCTCATTTTCTTCTCAGGTTGTTCAGCGACCGCCACTTCAAAACTTCTTCCTTCCTTCAAATGCCTCTTTCTAGCTGAGGATGACTCGCCACCCCCAGCATATCCTCCAGATATGACCCTGATTTCCCCCAAAGGTTGGGGGTTGTTTTGCCTCCTTTCTGGGCTCCTCCTAGGTGTGGTCCTCCATACCAGGCTATTCTTTGTCGGTCTGTCCGTCCTTTTGCCCATTGACAAACCCACGATATTTGCTTTTCTTTATGAATTCCTCTACCATTTTCTTCAAATCAAAGCAATCTTCTCTGTCATGGCCGTGATCCCCTTTGGTATAAGCAGTATCTAGTTTTGCTCCTTGAACCCGGCGGGCTCTCATTTCCTTGGGCCATTTAAATTCAGGGTCGTTTTTTATGGCATAGTGCACCTGCTCCATCCGGGAATTCAAAGGGGTGAACTCAGGTGCTGTGAAAAGGCTTCGGCTTCGATGATCTCCCGATCCGTCTCTCCGCTCAGCGGTTCGAGGTATTTTTGACCCTCGATTTTCGGAATGATCATTCGATCTCCTTTTCTCCGACTGAGGGACCTTCGGCTCGACATCCCTCCTAGCCTTCATAGCATCCCCGCCATTCATATGCTTTTGTGCTCGGGACATCAGCTCTGCCATGTTCGATGGAGGTTTCTTGGCTAGGGAAAAGGCGAACCTCGCTGGCTTCAGGCCGCTCATGAATGCTATGAGGGCAACCTTCTCGTCAGCATCCTCGATCTCGAGCATTTTTCGATTAAATTTGTTCACATATTCTCGAAGAGATTCGTCTCTTTCTTGTCTCACTATCAACAGATGTGATCACGGTTTCCTTGGTCGTTGTCCTCCTATGAAATGAGAGACAAACTGCTTGCTCAATTGCTTGAAGTTTCCTATGGACCGTGGTTTGATGCGATTGTACCAAGCTCTGGCGGGCCCCTTCAATGTTATTGAAAAGGCTCGGCACTTGATTGCATCCGGAACTGCATGGAGGTGCATCGAGGAATTGTATACGTCCAGATGATCAACTGGATCATTTGAACCGGTATACGGTTCTATTGTTGGCATTTTGAACCTTGGGGGTAGGGGATAGTTCATCACCTCGGGCGTAAATGGGGTGCCTGTTCGGTCAATGACTCCATCTAAGGCGTCGAGTGCCTTTACTGCCGCCACTGCTCCATTGATCTGAGCTTGCATTACCCTGAGTCTTCGTTCCACGTCATCTTCGGTTCTTCGGATCCCCATATCTAATGAGGAACCGTTCGGCTGCATGTTCCATTGTCGGTTGCAACGACGTCATTATGAAGGAGATCATTTTCTCCTACGACCCCTCCCCGTTGGAGTGAATCATCCCTCCGTTATCTTGACCATTTGGAATTTCCGTATGCGAGGCCACCGGAGTCGGAGTCGGAGCCGGAGCAAGCTGGTTCATTCGCTCCATAATGACTTGCAAGGTGGCCGCCATTGTATTAAACTGTTGCTTCATAGCAGCAATTCTGTCATCTCTGGTTCTCCATTGTGGACTGGTTCCAACGAGTTTCTATGCCGGATCTGGTTTGGACCATGAAAATGGGAACTATGCCCTCGTTCCCACAGACGGCGCCAACTGATGATGCTGAAGTTCCGTGGTCCTCAATTCGGGTCTCCAAGAACTCGATCCGTCGGCAATGGTAAAGAATCTGTCCACCGCGAACACCGGTGTGGTGCCTGCCAAATAATCTCCGATGCTTAAATTAGCTCAAGTGGCAGGGTTTTTGTGTATAAAGTGAATTATTTTCCCAGAGCTTTTGACACGGTTTTTTCCTTTGTTTAGAGTCAGAATGGCTTACCTTCCTTTCAGTTTCAACGTGTATATATATACATAAACCCATTGAACTTGCATGAATTTCGTGCATGGGAGAACATTCGATCATTCCCTCTTGTCCATTCAGGTGACTACACGTGTATTGCCCATCCCAATGTCGATCTTCATGATCAGTTATTAAAACTGCTATTTGGCGCGTTGCGTGCAAATCGCCGAATATCGCGGAACGTGTCAGAATGGTGGTTCGCTCACGTTCAACGCAGTTGGCTGGAGGGTCAGGTCTAATGGATCCAACTTAGGGTGATTGGGATTTGCTTCCCAGCTGACCTTGTTCTTGCTCGGAAGATTCATGATCTGCCTCGTAAAGATATGGCTGAACTGTCGAGGAGTTAAGTATCTGAAGGATCCAATCTCGATCTTGAACTAGAAAGGTCCGACCTCATCCTTGTATTCGGTAGATTCAATCCTCTTCTGGGGAAGATCAGACCGAGCCCAAAGGAAACCGACCTTGTGGTTTGACCCGAATATATTCTTACGCTTGAACGGACCGGACTTCTTCATGGTTCATCCGGTCCATCGAGCTCGGATGAATTGGGTCGATGAACTTTGGAAATCACCCCCAGGACATTAGTCTTTTCACCTACCCAGAAAATCCCCCTCATCACATATTAATGTTTGTCATTAACATTTTTAACTAATTGACGACTGAGATGCTTTTATGATCTTTGGCAACAGAGCACTTCATATAGATACTGATGTTGGGTTGTATGCCCAAAAGTTATATATTAGATGATGAACTGTTTTTAGTTTAATAAAAATTCTTATTTAGTTTATCTAAAGGTTTTTTATTACTTATGGATGCATGTATTTCTTGTGATGAATGTAATCCTTGATTGATTAATGAACTTAATTCATGTACATGAAAGTGTTTCATACATAGAGATATGAATTTAAGTATAAATCAATCTACATTTGTTCGCAAATAGTGATGAGAAGAGGACATCTCAACTGAAAGATTATAACATTTTAGATTTCTATATGATAAAATCATTTATCTCAATTATTAGAACAGTAGACTCTAAATCTAAAGTGTTAGTGTGGAAGACACTGAATGGGATTAAACACATCTAAGCTATGCTATCTGCATTGATGTATTTCTTATGTTCACTCTAAACAGTTGCTCTAAATTTTGAGATAGTGATGGACACTATTTTATGGAATGACGACTGTAATTATCAAGAGTGAGGCTGATTATCATTAGGCCAACACCTCAGTGTTTTGTGAAATTATTGCATAAAACTAGGGAACATACACCATCAAGAAGGAATCCAATATCTCATTTGAGATAAGGGTATCATCCATATTAAGAATATTAATTGATCATTAAACCCAGATCCGATCATCTTAATAATATGTTATTGAGATGATGACCAATATAAAATGATTAGAATGATAGTTCTTAGAATATGGAGGGAGGTATCAATCTAGTGGAGAGGCTTACTTGCAAAATTAAAGAGTGAACAAGGTGTTTTATAAAATTATTTCAATAAACTGGGGTTGGAGTTCAGTTATACCTTTTTAGTGGAGTAAAGTATAATAATTAGGGGATGTAGTCGTAATTATAAGATAATTATAGGTAATTTCCTAGTTAGCCAACTTAAGTTTATTTATACTTAGGTCCTCTGCTCTTACTTATATAAAGGATTAGTCTGTTAGGTTGCCTACATAACCCTAGACGTCAGAAAAACCCTAAGAGATCCTGATAGGACAAAGAGAAGAGAACCTAGAAGTTTCAACTGTCAAGGAAGAAAAGTTCGAGAAGCCAATATCAAATCAAGAAATGACAAAAGGTTAGTTTTTTTTATGAATTTGATTTCCTTTTTGTATTTCAAATACATTACATAAGGAGTTTATAATCTTTCGTGTATGATCGATAGGAAAAAAATTATTTAAAACCTATTCCGATGTGTTCTTGATTCCTACAGCTGAAAGATTGAGTTTCAAAATATGGATTAGAAAAGGCTTTTCTATGCAGAAAAATAGGTGAATTAACGTACTGAGTTAAATTGTTTCATATACAGCAGACTCAGAATTAACAATTTCTACTAGTGTAATTATGGAGAAGCGGTAACATAGAATCCTAGTCAAATTGATTTAAGATAGATATAAACACAAGAAACCAACTAATACAATATTATCTGAC
>QLOD02164345.1:1538-12811 GCA_003260245.2 Sideroxylon spinosum
AAATTTTATTTGGTCCAAAAATATACACGATGATGTACTACGTGAAAAGTTATATATATGAAGGGATTTAAGTAAAACTAATAATTACTCGTATCTAAAGGCACAAAAATATAAATATATTATATTTTTTGTTCCCTAAATTTACATGAAAATTTTTTATATATATTATATAGATATATAATTAGCTCATGATTTGACATTTATATAAATGTCAAATCATGAACTATATTGTAATATAAATGTCAAAAATCACCTTAATATGTACTTTTATGAGGTGCTGGAAATTAATTCACGAAAGAGTCACATCATATGTATCAAATCTAATACTTATTTTAAATGACATGCGTTTGTATTTAATAGGCGCTCACTAATGACTTACGTTATGATAGGTAAGCTAGAAATTTTTTAGATAGAAAAAGACACAAGATAAGGTAATGTAGGAAAAATTTTGTGGCACAGTTGAATATTAACGTCCATATATATAATAAATATTCTCTTTAGACTTTTCAAACTATGCAGTGAGAGAACACGGCAGTACCAGGAAAGAACTTGCATGAGTTCATTGTATTATCTCATGCCCCGACCAAGTAAAAGTTTGATTTTTATATGCCCCAATAATGCTACCAAAGTCAAGACTGTGTCCTTTATAAACCAATTAGGGTTTATTCCGTGTTTGAAGGCACGGGTCCCTCTCTCACCTTTTCTCTCTCATATATATCACATCCGAGTGAGTTATATTGTATAATAGATATTTTAATTTAAAAAGAAAAAAAAAAAAACCACGTGTTTGTGTTGGTGACTGTATGTGTAGCTTTATGTGATTCTCCCTGGATCTTTCATATATTGGAAGGATAATAATCTTGTCTCTGGTGGAGAGTGGGCCTCATCTTTTGTTCTTTTATTTAGTGTATATATACATATATATACGCACAAATGTGTGGTAATTTATATTAATATAATAATATTAGTATGCATTCTCATCGAATTTATGGAATTTTAATATCGAATCTGATTTTTCCCTTTTATTTATTTCTTAACCTGTGAGCCTTTGATTGGTGGTGAACCCAAAAGAAATCTCATAGGTTCATCGTTTGCTGCTTTTGAACTCTCTCTCTCTATTGACATTGGAAAACTGTCACGTTAAAATTATAAGTCATTGGATTTTAATTAAATAATTTATAATATAATTATTATTCACTTCAAGTATAATTTATTATATTTAATAATATATTGTTATAATATAACATTGCTTTATTAGTGGAACATGACCAACGAATTAAAATATATATATATATAATAATAAATATTCGAAGGTTACAGAGAATCTAACGAAGAGTAGTGCTATGAATAGAAAAATTATAAATTAAAAAAAAATTAATTTTTTTATCGTATTTTAGAATATATATATTTTTAAAGTTTTGTTGCTAGTGCTCTTAGCTCTCATAAACATCTTACCACCATCATTTTTTTAATAAAGCTGAATATCAAAATATGGAGAAAATATTTAATGAAAGTAGCATATGGTCGGTACTATCTCATAATTTTATGCCATTAAATTAGGTAATGGAAGTGTTTGGAGTGATTAAAAAATGAGATAATTTGAAATATTTTATGGATTTGTAATTCATACAGTGAGATAAAAATTTAATAATTTTTAAAAATTTTCCGAAATTTTCAACAAACTTCCTCTCACCTAACAGAGCTAATGTGTAATATAATTTATAAAAATAAAGTGGTTAAAATTTTGGTCGGTATTTTGAATTTGAATACTATTAATTCCTAATTGTCAGTACTACATACCCATTACAAAAGCTGAAGATAAAATAAGAGATCGTTTAGGCGCATAAAATATATATATATGTATATATATAACTTTATGTATAGAGTTGATACGTAAAACTTCGATAATTAATTAAGTATTTAATAAAAACTTGAAAAATTGGAACAAATTAGAAGGAGGTAGTAAAAATTAAAGAAAATTCATAAAAATTAAAATAGGTTGGTCAAAGTTGAATTTTTTTTTTTTTCATATGGACGAAGTTAAAAAAAGTTAAAAAAAAATTGGTTAAAAATTTGGTTAAAGTTAGTTATTAAATTTTTTTAATTTATTTTAATTTTGTTTATTTATTTATTTATATTTTTTGTGCGCCAAACCCCACCAGTGAACTAAAGGTCCACTTATCAACATTCCAATTGGTTAGACGGTTGATTTGGCATCCACGTATATCTAATAAATCGATAGAATTTTACCGTAGTTCATTTTCAATAAAAAGAATACTATATACCCAAACATTGATTTTACACTTCTAACACCCAAGTACAAAGGAGGGATAACGGTTAACTATGCCAACAAAAGATACTAACTAATTATTTCGATTAAATTGACTTATTTTTTGATTCGAAACATGTAAATGGGTATAAATTTAAGGATATTGTGCTATAATTAATTTTTTTATTTTTTTCAATATTTGTTTTTATTTTTCTAAACAATCCTTTTATTAAAGTATTATTAATATTGAAATTACGTGAAATATAATAATTTCTTCAACAAAATTATAATTCCAATATATACAATGATCTCATTAAAAAAATTACTTCATCCGTTAATTTAATAAGAACAATAATCATATATAACAACACGATACGTAATTTAAATACATAGAAAACATCGTCAATAGAAAGACAAAATTATTGAGAGAAAATACAAACTTAATATCGATATGATTTGAATTTGATCTGATTACTAGAATAAATCAATGTTTAATATATTTATTAAAATTTAAAATATTTAAATATAAAAAAGGATAAACATGTATAACACAAATTATCAATCCAAATGTAAAACATATCATTTTTTTAAAATATTAAACGTTATATTCATTTAACATTACATTTTATAATATTGAAAATATCCCATCTCACCCAATGAAACTTAAATCCACAATCAACTCCGTAGGTGATTGAGTTTTATCTACTGAGTTACCCATGATCTCATAAAACATATCATATACATTATATGTGGTCGGCAAATGTAGAAGGGACAATACAATATTAAACGGTAATTGTTACTTGTTTGTTAGGCAATCAGCAATTTAATGTTGAAATCAAGTAGTAGGTAAAATGGATGCATGGATGGATTGACTCTTCCCCACCTCACACTACCTCTTCCCTCCACAGCTTTGTATTGTGGTTTCTGATCTCTTTAAATTTGGGGGCTGCTGTGCAAAGCTTTATGCATTCATACGAATCATATCCAACACTTGATTTGTTTCCAAAATTATCTAGTCGTCCAAAAAATAATAAGATTGCTAATATTTCTTCTTAAATGAATATATTAAATATGTGTATATGTGGAAATGTGAATCATCGCATCAAAACACTCAGAGGTTATAATCATTTTTGTGTACTTTTTTTTTCTTTTTAAAAAAAAACACTGGATGTTAAAATCTTTTTATATACTTTTTAATATATATATATATATATACACACACACACAAGTATAGATTGATGTGACTAATAAATAAGTTTTGGTAACACATCACATAAGGTTTGCCGACCAGCCCTGAACCTGATCTCTTCTAATCCATCTATTAGGAAAGAATACCCAATCGGCTCATCAAGATCAACAATCAAATATTCGTCACCTTAATTACTGCTTTGATTGCTTAATCTTAGGATTTCTACAATTAATACATTCCTTTTGTAGCTTGTATATTCCTACCTTTTGTAGTTTGTATATTCTGTATGAATTTATGTTCATAGTATCAATAAAATCCATCTTCTTAACCATTTCATTTTTAAACCTGTGTTGGCTCTTTATCGTATCAAAGCCCTCATAAACTCCTGTGAGTTCCCTAAAATGATCCTAAACCTATCTTCCTCTTCTTCTTTGAAATTCTTTTCTCATCATGACAAAAAAAAAGAACACTATCACTTTCTCTCCCAGCTAGAGCAATCTTATTGTTCTCAACACAACACAATTGCCTATCAAGTTAACTCCAGAGAACTATCCTTCATGGAAGGCTCAGTTTGATTCACTGCTCTTTGGCTATGATTTGCTCAGATATATTGACGGATCGCACCCTTGTCCACCTAAGGAGTTAACAATTGAAGGAAAACAAATTTCCAACCCAAAATTCATTCTATGGCAGAGACAAGATAAGTTGATTTTCCATGGTATTCTCTCATCTCTATCTGATCGTGTAATACCAATGGTCAGTTTGTCAAAAATCGCTGTTGAGGCGTGGAATCGCCTTGCAAAATACCACGTTAATTTATCTTCTTCGCGAGTTATGGAGCTAACAGATCAACTCTCTAAAGAACAAGGAACAAGGTCTGTTGCTGAATACCTCGGTTTCATTCAAGGCATCACAGATCAACTTGCCATCATCGGCTCAGCGATACCCAACTCCAACCTCATGCTTCATGTTTTGAATGGAGTTGGATCAAAATTTAAGGAACTTGCTGCTGCAATTAGAGCACGAGACATTATCATCGGTTTTGAAGAGCTTCATGACAAGCTTGTGGAGTATGAATCTTTTCTCAAGTGTGAAGAAAGCAGCCCTGCTATTATGACTGCTAATGTTGCTCGTTTTAATCAACATCGACAAGGAAATCAGTCTCTAAAAAAGAACTCTCAAAACCATAACAACCAATGAGGTCAGTGCAACCATGGTGGTCAGCGCTATGAAAACACCAACAATAATCAGGGAAACAACTCCAACAAAAGATCTACAGTCATCTGTCAATTTTGTGAGAATGTAGGCCACACTGCTCGTCAATGCTACTCCTTGAAACAGAAACTCGGACTACCCGTACCCTCTAGAGTCAATCACACAACCATGGGTGATGGTGGTCGTGGCTCAAACCATAACTGGCTTCTTGATACTGGTGCTTCTCACCATGTCACCGCTGATTTGAACAATCTATGACTTCAACAGCCCTACGAAGGACTTGAGGATATTGTAATTGGTGACGGCACAGGTTTACATATTACACACATTGGCAAATCCACTCTTACTACTGCAACTAATTCTTTTTCCCTCTCAAATTTTTATGCGTTCCATCCATGAAACAAAATTTAATTTCAGTATCCCAATTTTACAAAACCAATAATACCTCAGTTGAGTTTTATCCTTCTTCTTTTTATGTTAAGGATCTAGTTACGGGGGCACTTCTCGCTCAAGGACGGAACAAGAATGATGTGTACGAGTGCTCAAGCACAAGAGAGATCCACCCTAGGAAAAAGCAAGCATGTTACAGTGTGAAAACTTCTCTTGATTATTGGCATGATCGCCTTGGTCACCCATCGCTCAAAGTTCTCCGTCAAATTGTGTCTTTCAATAAACTCCCTATGCAATTGAGTCAAAATTTTTCAAATAATTTTTTTTGTGACTCTTGTCGTTGTCACAAAAGTCATAAACTTCCTTTTAGTGTGTCTAGTTTAAAAAGTCGATGTCCTTTGGATATATTGTATACGGATGTTTGGGGTCCTTACCCTATCCGCCCAATAGATGGGTATTTCTATTATGTTAGTTTTGTCCATTATCATACCAAATATTCATAGTTATTTCCTATGGCAAATAAATTTGATGTCTTCTCTTTGTTTCCAAAATTTAAAACTATGATTGAAAATTTCTTTAAACCCTTCATAAATACTATTTATTCTGATGGTGGCAAAGAATATCAAGGTTTAAAAACGCTATTTGTAAATTCTGGGATTCAACATTTGATGTCTCCACCAAACACACCACAGCATGTAGCTTCCGCTGAACGTCGTCACTGTCACATTGTTGAGACCAGCCTTACGCTTTTACATCGAGCCTCTCTCCCTCTCTCTTTTTGGTCTTGTGCTTTCAATGCTACAATTTATCTCATCAATTGACTTCCAACGTTAATACTTGATAATAAATCACCATTTGAATGCCTATTTTATAGTGTACCAAATTATTCTAAATTGAGAGTTTTTGGGTTCTCTTTGTTATATGTGGCTTCAGCCCTACAATAATCATAAGCTGGAACAACGATCAAAACCCTGTCTTTTTTTGGGTTACTCCAATGTTCACAATTCTTATATTTGTTTTGAACCTACTTATCACAAAATTTATTTTTCCCGACATATACGCTTTATTGAAAATCATTCTCCTTCTATGCCTTCCTTATCTGATCATGACAAAGTCAATGATTTTACTCTTTTCAAATGGGCAGTGATCTCTCTTTCCCTTAATTCTAACATTCCTTCCCAAAGTGTTTCATCCAATTTTCCTCCACCTACCTCTTTCCCTGCATACCCAGCAAGTTCTCTATCATCCCCTCTGCAGGCTAATGATACCTCATCTTCTACCTCACATTCCACTTCGTTAAATCCCTCCACTCGTCCACCCGTTCCCCTTCATCACACTGTACATATTGGTGGCCCTCCATTGGCTCCGGATCTGAACCTGGACACTTCTCTAGTCAACGCGTCTCTTGTTCCGTCTCCGCGTACTAATGCTCCCAGACTTAATCTTTCTCCATCTAATTCCTCACCTCACCCTCTCCCAGCCGCCAACCTTCTCAACATCCATTGCATGACCACACGCTCCAAAAATAACATTTCCAAACCTTCCACCAAATTTTCTTATGCTGTATCTAAACATCCTTTTCCACAAATGCTTGAACCTACCTCAGTTTCTCAGGCCCTCGCCAATCCCAAATGGAAGCATCCATATGTGAAGAGCTCAATGCTCTTATTAGCAATGGAACCTATGAACTTATTCCTCGTCGATTCTTTCAGAATATTTTCGGGTGCAAGTGAGTCTTTTGAGTTAAGCGAAAACCTGATGGTAGCATTGAACGCTACAAAGCTCGGCTTATTGCAAAGGGCTTCAACCAACGTCTCGATATTGACTATCATGAGACCTTCAATCCCGTTATCAAGCCTAATACTATTCGTATTGTTCTCACACTTGCTCTTTCTCATGGTTGGCAAATAAATCAGTTGGCTGTAAACAATGCATTTCTTCATGGGCATTTATGAGAGGAGGTGTTTATGCATCAACCCCCTGGCTTTGTTGACAATAATTGGCCTAATCATGTTTGTCGACTTCATCGTTCCCTTTACGGTCTCAAGTAAGCGCCTCGCATTTGGCTTCATCATTTCTCTTAGTTTTTCCAACTCCAAGAGCAACACCTCTATCTTTTTCTATTCTACTAACAATATCACTGTGTTTCTTCTTGTTTATGTTGATGATTTATTAATTACAGGGAATTTTTCAACCTTCATCCAAAAAATTATTGGATCTCTGTCCAACCGGTTTGCTATCAAGGATCTTGGTTCTCTTCACTATTTTTTGGGAGTTGAAGTCATTCCTACTTGCCATGGCTTATTTCTGTCACAGCATAACTACATCTCTAATCTTCTCACCCGTTTCAACATGGACGGTATGAAAGAGTCTGTGATCCCATCAGCTCCTCTACCCGCTTGCTTCTTTCAGATGCTATGCTTCTTGTCGACGCCACCATCTACTGTAACTTAATTGGTGGGATGCAATATCTCTTCTTAACTCGGCCCGAGATTACTTACACCGTGAATAAACTAGCTCAGTTCATGCATGCCCCTACACAAACACATTAGACTGCTACCAAGCGTCTTCTTCGCTACCTGAAACACATAATATCCTACGGGTTGTTTCTTCGACGCTCCCAACCATTTTGTCTCACAGCCTACTCTGATGCTGATTGGGCTGGCAATCGTGATGACTGCACTTCAATCTCTGCTTATGTTATTTTCATGGCATCTAATCCTGTTTCATGGTGCTCAAAAAAGTAGAGAACAGCAACTCGATCCTCCACTGAAGCAGAATATCGCTCTGTCGCCTCTACTGCTATCGAGCTCGCTTGGGTAACTAATCTTCTTACTGAACTTGGTGCATACCCTCGCTTGGATAATTGATCTTCTTACCGAACTTGGTGCATACCCTCCTCAGCCTCCACTGTGACATCCTAAATTTTAATAATTTAATTTTTATTCTATTTTATACTTATAAATTTTAAATTTGTGCTAATTGGGAATTATTTTAAATTTATCAATTTTAATGGGAGTAAATTTATTTGTCCATTTAATATTTTCATAATTTATTTAACTTAATTTAAATAAATTAAGGTTAACTTGGGGGAGTGACACATGTGCATGTAAGTGTGGTTGATGTTTAGACACATGGTGTACGTAGGTGGCGTTTGTAATTATAATGGGACATACGTGTGAAAGAGTGGATGAAGCCACTTGGAAATAAAATAAAATAAAATATTAAGATAAGGACCAAAGTGTTGTCGGTGGAGCCATAGTATTTGCCTATATATACATATATAAGTGTGTGCATATAAAAGAAGAGATGAGACATGGAGCCGTAGGGAAGAAAAAAAAGGGGGGGGGAAGGAACGTGAGCCAAACTTCTAAGGTATGTCAATTTATTTTGTTGTTTTACAAAATAAATTTATGAAATTTTATAATAAATTAAATATGTGAAGATATAATGGTAGTATTTTATTTATTAGGTTTATATTATTAATTAGTTTGGAATAAAGTATGGTTTATGTATATGATTTATTTGAGTTAAAAATTTAGACCCAAAAATAAATCAATAGTAACCACCTCCATAATTTAATTTATGTGTAACAAAGTGTACATAATCACGAAGTAAAAGGTATTTAATATGAATTTAAGTCGATGGAAAAAATTTGTCAAAATTTAGGTAAAATTATTGGTAACGGAAGAATTATTAATCTAGACCTCTTAGACCAAATACAACAGTTGAAGTGATTAGACATCAACATACGAATATTTGTTGACAAACTATAATTTATTCGCACCGAATTTAATCTGGATCAAGAGAAAAGTCAGGAAGAAAAATCATCGGACTCGTTCAGGTAGAGGATTTATTCTTGCAATTAAAAATTAGTATTTTGTATAAAGACATAATAGAAGTTGCCCTCAGATATTCTAAAATTTGTTGAAATAGTGTGAATATTAATATTGATTATATGTTGAGAATTCATGCCATCAAATACTCTAAAATTTCATTGCATGACTATTGTGATATTACGGGAGAATGTAAAATGATGGGATTGGACTTTGCGGGGTTTGAAAAATTACTCTCAGATATTTTGAAATTTATCGATAGTTGTATGGGTAATACTGTTAATTGTGATTTGAGAACTTAAGCCGCCAAGTTAAGGTAACAGAGTTATGATATAAGGGTGGCAGGGGGATATAAAAGTGGAAAAGGGGTTATTGTTAATATTATGATAATTTCATGTACTTTTACACGAAAAAATATGTCAATGAGCTATAAGGGTGGCAATGTGTCATAAGGGTGGGAATGGATTATTATAAATACTATAACGATTCGTGCACTTTGCAGGAGGAACTTGTTGAGGGGTTATAAGGATGGTAAGGTGTCATAAGGGTGGGAAATGAGTAACTTTGCATAAGCATTACACGGTTGATTTATTTAATTCGTAATGTTACTGTATATTTTATTTGATAATCATAATTGTTTTGTGCATTTAATATCTGTCTTTACATGAAAATATTTATTGATATTGTTTGAATATTTTCCCTACTGGGCTTAGCAGCTTATCCCGTTTTATGGGTTTTATACAGTAAAACTATCTGATAGCAAAAATTAAGGATGACAGAGACTAATGGCCGATCCAATACGAACTCATATAAACAATCTGATTATTATATTCTAGCTTTTCTATTAAAATCAAGTACATGACATTCACGGCTCCTATGTGGCAATCTTGGTACTACCTATTTTTGTGCCAATCCTGTTTTTCATTCCTGGATGAAGCACATTGCACTTGACTACCATTTTGTGCATGATAAAGTCTCTAATGGCTCTTTTATTGTTGCTCATGTGTCAACTCATGATCAACTTGCTGACGTTCTTATGAAACCTTTGGATAAGTCAAGGTTTGCTCTTCTTCATTCCAAGATCAGTGTTTTCGATGGAAGCACAATCTTGCGGGGGCATATTAGGAAAGAAGACCCAATCAGCTCATCAAGATCAGCAATCAAATATTCGTCACCTTAATTTACTGCTTTGATTGCTTAATCTTAGGATCTGTACAATTAATACCTTCCTTTTGTAGCTTGTATATTCCTTCCTTTTGTAGCTTGTATATTTTGTATAAATTCATGTTCATAGTATCAATAAAATCCATCTTCTTCACCATTTCTTTATTAAACTGGTGTTGTCTCTTTACCATCTCGTTGTCGGCATACCACAAGGAAGATGAATGCAGCGGTACATGCATCATTAAAACAAAGAATATTGTTTATTACTTCATAAAAATAAGGCATTTTACGGCACATAAACCTAAGGTATGCTGCTAGCGCTGATTCAAAGTTGAAAATCAAAAGAAGAATGCAGATCTTGGCCTTTTTCATAGTAAGTCAGAGCGATAAAATTTGCACCAATACAAATATAAAATGCATGTGAAACTGTAATAACAAAATTAGAACTATCATCTGTAATTTTTTTTTTCAAGATAGTTGTATGGCTTAAGAGTGATGGCTAGCACATTACTTCAGATTATACCAACGCCTGGAAGAGGATAGAATTCTAGAAAGAGTAAGAACGTATATTGTGATGAAAATGAGAAAAAAAATCTAACCCATTTATAAAGATTCAATCCCTTGATCCTATCTGCACTTAGACATGTGAAATGGGTCGATTCAACTCTTTATTCCTGATCCTAACTGCTCTTACGAAAATTGGGTGTGATGACCCATTGACTCCATCTATTTTTTTAATATTTAATTTTTTTTTTATAATGTTCTTAAAATGAATTGATTATAACTTAAATTTAAAATAAAATAATTAATTAATTGAACTTAAAAATAAATAATTTTTATTAATTCTTATTGTAAATTCGGAGGCGTTAGAATTTTTCAATCACAAATGGAAAAATTAATTAAGTCTTAATCTTCAATACCATAAAAATACTTATATCTATTGTCTATTTTATGTAATATAAGAAAATGATTAAAAAATAATATAAATATAATTAAATTTGTAAAGTTAGTGTCATGTTATGATCAAATTACATCACAAGTCGAGTGGGGGTACTATAAACTTTGATGCGTTTAGCGCACCAACAAATGATAAAAAATTCTGAAAATCTCTAAAAAAATGTTCACTTTTTATCTTACTACATGAATTACGAATCCATAAATTATTTTATTTTATCTCACTTTTTATTACACTAAAAATCCCCTAAATTTA
>QLOD02164526.1:0-12780 GCA_003260245.2 Sideroxylon spinosum
TGAGGCAAGTACTAAATTCAACTGAATTCCTTCTTATAAATGCTGAAAGGTCAAACGCAAACAAAAAGATAAGAAAATCAAGCTAAACAAATTGCCACTTGCATGTTTCACCACGGCGAATGTACCGAGGGACTGTTTGGTTAAAAAAAATTAGTCAAAAAATAGTGACAAATATATTAATGACAAATAATTGAGATACTCATGATTATTTTTCCAACTGAGGAAACTTCTTTCCCCTGGTATTAAATACCCACCACTTTACATTAAATGTCTGTCATTCGTTATTAAATGCGCATGTGACAAGCATAAGAAATGTGTGTTACGTGATCCTATGAACTTTTCAACGTCCCATCTGTCTGCCATCTCTAAGATTGAGGTGTCATTTAATGTAACCAAGTAATAATTAACGAACTAAATTCATTCCCTCGTGTTACTCTTAGTCAACATAATTTAATCGTAATTATTTAAATGGCAGGTCCATCCCTTTTGTTTCATCTGCTCGGGAACAATTCTCCCGAGCACTTGTGCGTCAAGAAACTAAGCTCGGGAATGTCGCCACGTGTCAAATATATTTTATATACCAACAATTTCCATTTAGTTTCTAACTTTTTGCTGACTTTGATTCTTTTTTTCTTTTCTATTCTAGTATTTCCTACTTTTTTAAATCTCAGTTGACTTAAAATAGTTTTACGTGTATTTCATTATATTTTTTTTCTTTTCAATTCTTATGTTGTGATTATCTTTATATTTATTTAAATATAAATTGAGTTGGTATTTTCAACTATTAGATGAAAACAAAAACTTGAGATTTTAGAAAAACAGAAAACTCCTAAAATGAGAAATAACAGAGAGTCGAGTCCACTTTTTACACCTTACACGGAACTTGAGACTGCAATTACGAATTTTTATAAAATTCGAAATAGTTGCGTTCCTTTTCTTATTATTATTATTTTAAGTTTTTAGAATAATTGATGAATATATCAAAACGTTGATCACAGAAAATCCTAAGTTGGAGATTTGTTAATGTGTCGGTTCATTGTTTGTTTTTGTCTAATCTGTTTCGTAATGCAGTGATGGAGCTACTCTTGCATAGTTGGGGGGCCGCCATGCTTCCCCAATTACAAAAAAGCCCATGAGTTATATTAGAATATATACATAGAGAGAGAGAGAGAGATTGTTCGCCGTGCCAAATAACCCCTCTCATTTGATACTCTTCCATTGAGTATTGAATTGTTATTTTCCTTTTGATTCTTTTCCATTTGATACATTTCCATTTCACATATTGTGTGAGTCATTGCCTCCCCAAATTTCTGGGCCTTCCCAGCTCTGTTTGGTTTGGTACGTGAAGGGAGTAGCTTAAATTTTCTTTTTTTTTTTTGTACAATTGGTGACTCAACAACTTGTCTTAGTCAATTAATTAGTTAATTATATCTTAACAACTCGCCTTAGTCAATTAATTAATTTATTATATATTTGTGTTGATCATTAATGGATTTTGTTCTTTGGTGTTAATTACTTGGCTCCGGAACATCAGGCGGAGAGAGGAAACTGATGCCAACCATTGAAGAAGAGCAAGAGAGGAGATCTCTAATTTACAGCCTGTTGATGCCAGTGATGGACCAATTCGTTCCTGGCTTCGAAAAAGGCAAAGGAATGTACTTTTACTTCATAAAATCAGAATCCATGACTCGAGGAGGACTCCCAGCTCGTCCGGTCCTCACCAGTTACTACAAAAGCCCCTACTTTAAAGATGGGCCTTATAATCCATACACCAACTACACCAGCCCCATCGAAACCATCCTTTGCCCAGACTCTTACCAGAGCGTGTACTCACAAATGCTATGTGGACTTTTTCAAAACAGCCTAGTTCTTCGAGTAGGAGCCGTCTTCGCTTCAGGTTTCATCCGCGCGATTCGGTTCCTCGAAACCCACTGGCCTCGCCTTTGTAACGACATTCGAATTGGGACCTGAGACGCGCAAATCACGGACCTGTCTATGAGGGAGTCTATAATAAAAATCCTCGAACCCAACCCTAAACTTGCTGCATTCGTAGAGGCCGAATGTAGGGGGGAATAATGGAAAGGGATCATAACTAGGTTATGGCCGTACACCAAGTATGATGATGTCATTGTTACTGGAACTATGTCTCAGTACATTCCGACTCTCGATTATTACAGTAACGGTCTCCCAATTGTGTTCAAATGTATGCTTCTTCCGAGTGTTACTTTGGTGTCAACCTTAATCCTCTAGCTAAGCCAAGTGATGTCTCTTACACCCTTATCCCCACCATGGCCTATTTCGAGTTCTTTCCGCTGAACAGAAATAATGGAGAGAACATGAATGCCCTTGCCTGCGAATCATCAACCCTAGACCCAAATGAACACGACCATCTAGTTGATCTCGTGGATGTTAAACTTGGACATGAATATGAGCTAGTGGTCACCACTTATTCAGGTAAGATGGATTTTATTCGTTGCATCTTGGATTTGAAATCTATTAGACCGCTCAGGACATAATTTAAATAATTGGCTGTCATAGTTATATAACGTTTTTGAAATTTCTCTCGTTATATTTTTATTTTCATTTTTTATTTTACATTTATTTTTTTTTGTTATCCTTTCATATGGGTACTAAAGAGAGATAATAGTGAAATCCGGAGCCTGAAAAAGTTGAATATATGTGTTTCCTTTAAATAATTGTATATAATAATAAAAATTATATATAAGATTAATGATTTTAGAACATATGATTAATTCCAGGGTTTTATCGTTGTAGCGTCGGAGACGTGCTTCGCGCAGCGGGATTCAAGAATAAAGCTCCTCAGTTTAACTTTGTTTGCCGAAAGAATGCTGTTCTCAGTATTGATTCGGATAAAACAGACGAGGTTGAGTTCCAGAATGCAGTGAAGAACGCAGCTGCCCATCTTCAACCATTTGACGCTTCTCTAATAGAATATACAAGCTATGCCGACACATCAACCATCCCAGGACACTGTCCTTTATTGGGAAGTTGAAATAATCTCTAATCAAACCTCAATTCCCCCGTCAGTATACGAGGATTGTTGCCTTACGATTGAAGAATCACTAAACACTGTCTACCGCCAAGGTTGTGTCTCGGATGGGTCAATTGGAGCTCTTGAGATAAAAATAGTGGAGAGTGGGACATTCGATGAGCTCATGGACTATGCTCTTAGCAATGGCACATCAATAAGCCAGTACAAAACACCACGTTGCGTGAAATATGCTCCCATTATCGAGCTTCTGAATTCGAGGGTCGTTTCGAACTACTTCTGTCCCAAGTGTCCAAAATGGGTTCCTGGTCAGAGGCATTGGTGTACCAATGACTGTAGCATGGAAAGAGGTGGGGGGCCGGGGGGTTTGGTGGTTTGAAGAATTGTTTTAGTTAAACCCTGCTCTCTCTCTCTCTCTCTCTCTCATATTACACCAATTGTTGTAGAGTCTACGTGGAAATAAGCCAATTTTTTTTTTTCTTGAGTTCCTTGGTTGTCTGAACTCGATCCGATATTAAATGCAAGGGTACTTTATTTTCTGTCATGAATCCAAAAGAATTGAATTTGACTCATATTAGTTTGGATTAAAAAAGATAGAATGCTTTTTTGGTGATTTTTTCATATTATATTACTTTTTCCACTAAAATTTGATTTTATTTTTAGACGTAACTTTTAGATATATTAATCACATTTGTTAAAACAAAAAATGAAAAATAATTGAAAAGTTATTTATTTAAGTAAAAACTATTCATTTAATTGAAAAAGTAACAAAAAGATGACTTTTATTTTTATTTTTTCTAGTTTTTATTCAAATGAATGTGAATTTTTTTATTTTTATTTTTTACAAATGCGATTAACATACCGAAAAAGTTATAGATTTAAAAAAAATCAAGTTTTAATTAAGAAAAAGTTATATAAAACCCACCCAAAAAAAAAAAAAAAAAAAAAGGAACTACCAAAAATAACTTGCAGATTTTTTTAATTCAAACAGAGCCTCAAAGGTAGTCTATTTTTGAATAGGTGGGCATGAATCTCCAAATTTAGTCGTCATTCTCTTCTTTCATATATTAACATTGTACGCAGTCTGCTTCCCGTGGGAACATTTAAATTCTTGACATCCCCATCATCCTGGATTTTGGCCGAATAGCGGCAATCAAACGAGCATACATTTGTGACCTGCTTGTTGGTGAGCTAAATGGAATAGAACTATTACTGTTAATGGATCGAATTTGAATCAGATTTGGACCAAATCTAATAATATTAGAATAGATCTAGTCAATTCAATCTGTGACCCACAAATGGCGGGTTTAAAGATTAATAGATTTAGATTTGACTCGGATTGATCCATCAAACCCATTATTGTATCTAAAAATAAAAAATAAAATTTTTAAAATATTTGAAAATAAAAAGTTTACGCGGAGTAGAATTAATTATTTTGACTATTTTAGTCTGCTATAAATAATTTAAATCTTATGTGCTATAGGTGCATTTGGCTTGTTATAATTATCTGAAAACCTTTAAAAATTATTCACTTTTTATCTCACTGGAAGAATTATGAACTCATAACTTTTATTAAATTATTTTATTTATCTCACTTTTGTTTCACTCCAAACGGGCCTATATAAAATTTTTCTTGACAAAAAGCGACAAAAATCAATAATATTTCTTTGTATTAGGTGGGTTGGATATAATTGTATTAGTTTGTATTAGAAATAAATTTATTTATTTTATTGGGTGGACAAGATTAGTTACATTAATTGTTTTCCTTTCTTAGGTGGGTACTACTAGTATTGTGCTATTTTTTTTTTTTCTTTGTTGGGTGGGCACACTTGACAATTTCAATAAAATAAATAAATAATAAAAATGATTCAGGGTGAGCACGTGCCCCAATGGACTCAAGCTAGCTCTGCCCATGCCAATATATATATGCATACCATAGGTGTCTACTTTTTATGGGTCTCTTTGGTAACGCTGCACAATGATATTAGGTTTTACCCTATATATATTGGTTAGGAGCCCACTTATCATTATATACAAACAATTCTTTTCATTGCTAGTCATTATGTTAATTGTGATAAAAAGAAAGACTAATCCCTAATAATTTAGCTTTAGTCTTGGAACAATCACGATGCAGTAAGTTTTTGCATAGTTAATTATATATTTTTCCAGTAACTAATATATATTCTAATGTTACATAAAATTGCGTAAATTATTATCATATGATAAATTATGCATTGTCCTATCAATTTGTCTGGGCCAAATTAAATTTTTTTGGATTCAAACCTGATGTAGATCCAACAATAATAGATCTGATTCAGATTCAAAAAAAATCAGTCTAATCCTATAAGATCTAGATCCAATCCATATATCCAATTTTATATTAATTGTATTTTCAAATACAGTTTTAATTTCTTTTTGAAGAAATGATAACAGAAAACAAAAACAGATAATTATAAATAGGCCCCTCCCATAAAAGGCCTATAGTGACTTAGCAAATGACCTGCACTAACCGTTTAATCTTATTATCCATATTAGATTCATGTAGACCCACTAGTACAAATTATAGAAAAATGAACCTTATCATGTACATCCCCATCTTAACTTGATTCTAATTCATTTTGAAAATTAATATGTGCTCAATATACAAAAAATTTCAATATTCTCCCACTTGAGCAAACATTAACTTTTTCTTTTTAAATTTTAGAAAAGGTTTTATAATAACTCTCAGATAAGAGACTATATCTAACCACATTTTAAAGCTAAGTAAAGATGGAAAACTACACCTAAAATAATATTGTCCAATAAAATAATCAATATCATACCAAGATAGACATTACACTTATAATTTGTGTAATACCACTCATGATCAACAATATCTGCTATCTTATTGACATGGGTCAAATGAGATAGTACGGTGAAAATTCACACTATTGGTGATCTTATTAATGTGCATGCCTAAAGGAAAGTAGATGGAATTCACCTAAGTATTAATACATAGGAACAATTAGGCTTCATTTGGCTAACTAGACATTTCTAATCAATGAATTTGAGTTGAAATTGTATCAAAATATAATTATAGAATTAATTTATTTAATGATACATGAAATTTTTTTTAAATAATTATTAATAAAAATCACTATTTCTTAAAGCAGTTATGTCGCTACTTCATACAATCATTGCAAATAGGCTCAAAACTATCTTGCCAATTATAATACACGATTGCTAAACTGCCTTCCTAGCTAGGAGAACAATTTCTAATCCAATCTTGCTAATGCAGGAGCTAGTAAGAAACTATCAGCGCTGGAACATTTCTTCAAGAAGTGCTATGAAAATTGATCTCATGAAAGCCTTTGATTTTGTCTCATGGCATTTGATATTGGACATTTTATCAGTTCTCAATCTCCCAAGAAAGTTCATAGACTGTATTAAAGCCTGTATAACTTTACCTCAATTCTCTATATCCATCAATGAAACTCTTGAAGGATACTTTGTAGGGGCAAGAGGGTTGAGGCAAAGTGATCCATTATTTTCATATCTTTTTATTTTGGCAATGGAGTTCTTTTCACGGTTCCTGCAGCAAGAAATATTAGCTGGCTCTTTCGCTTTCCATCCAAAATGCAAAGAACTCAACATTAGCCATATTTGCTTTATTGATGACTGTTTCATTATATGTTATTCGGATGAAAACACTTACAAAACTATCAATCAAGCTATCAATGAGTTCCATGAATTTTCAGGTTTACTATCAAATGAAAAGAAAAGTAAAATCTATATTGCAAGGATAAATCAAGTGGAGAAGATAAAGCGGTGCAATATTCTAGGCTTCCAACAAGATGAGCTCCTTGTGAATTATCTAGGAGTCTCCTTTATTTCTACCAAGCTCAAGCTTACAGATTGCAAAGAGATCATAGATAAGATGCTCAATAGAATTAAGAGCTGGGCAAATAGGCATATATCTTATATAGGTAGACTCATCATCACAAATTCTATTTTGCTCAACCTACAGGTGTACTAGAGCCTCCACTTTATTTTTCCAAAAAAAAATTTACAAAGAAATGGACCAAGCACTTAGGAGATTCCTTTGGTCAGGAGGTGAGCTCAAGAATTCATCAAGCAATGTCTCTCGAGGATATTTGTTATTTAACAAATAAACGGGGCCTTAGTTTGAAAAGCATTGAAGAATGGAATAAGACAGTAGTCATGGGCATCTATGGCACATTTTCACAAATAAAAACTCTCTCTGGGTTCAATGGTGTAAAAAATACCTCACTAAGAACAAAAACTTCTGGTCTATTCCCATGCCAAGTGATTGCTCATAGAGTTAGAGGAAAATACCGAAGCTAAAGGCTTAGGTAATTTAGCTTAGCAGGTATAAGATAGGAGATGAGTAGGACACATCACTTTGGTTTTGTAACTGGTACTATTTAGGACCCCCCAATTCTTAGGTATAGACCTCACATGGTTACAACGTAGGCTATCTAAGGATGCAGCAGTTTCAGCCATTATCCAAGGAATACATGGAGATGGCCATTCTATAATAGCCAAACTAGAAATATGGCAATTATAATGTAGATATCTAGATATCCACTTGACTATAACCCACAACCGAATCAGAAAGATAAACTGATATGGTTGGCCCCAAAAAATGGCAACTATGATGCAGCTGAAACATGGAATAAAAACAGAAGAGATCATCCAAAGGTCTCGTCTCATAATCCGTTTATACTTGCTCTACCACTAGTTGGAAATCGCTACGAACTTGTATCTTCTCCACCCCCATTCTCCAAGCCATCCGGAGACCAGCAACTAAAGCTTTATACTCAACTTCATTATTAGAAGTAAGGAATCTTAAATGGAGTGGATATTCCATTTTTTGACCATCAAGGGAGATCAAAATGAGATCTATACCACTGAAGTTTTATATGGAAGATCCATCAACGTTTATGGTCCAAAGTTACTCTGTGTTCTCAACTTCGTGTTGGCAGACTGATTGGGTTGTAAATTTAGGAATGAAGTCTACTATTATTTGTCATTTAATCACCACCTGCATCGATAATAGATATCAAACTGACTAATCTTTATCGACCACTTAACTACTTGCATGAGGTCTCTAGTTTGTGCAACACGTTCTTTAAGTGGTGATCAGTAAGTACTACGATCAAATGGGCTTGGAAGTAGGCTCTGAGTAATCGAGCTGCCATTACTAGAGCAAGGGCCAACAATTCCATCTTCGAGTAACGCTCTTCTGGCCCCATGAGGGCCTTGCTCATGTAAGAAATAGACTTCTACACCCCATCTTGTTCTCAAACGAGCACCAAGCTTACTGCCATGAATAAAACCGAGAGGTATAGATATAACTCTTCCCTTTGAGTGGTCCTACTGAGCAGAGGACTGACCCTAGGTACTATTTTAATTTCTGAAAGATCTCCTCAAATATCACTATCTATTCAAAAACTTTTCTTAGTACTTTGATGAAAAGATAGCATTTGTATGTAAAATGGAAAATGAATTAATTGAGAGCTGCCACTTGGTCGGTCAATATCTACATCTCCTTTGTTGTCTGTAGGGGTTGCATCCCCATGATTGGGACCTTCTCTGGATTGGCCTAAAGTCCTCTCCTGAGCACCATGAAGCCAAGGAATTTCCTTGATACAACCTCAAATGCATATTTAACTAGATTCAATTTCATTCCATATCTTCTGAAACCATCGAATGTCTCTTGCAAATAAAAAATGTGAGAATTTACCTTCTTACTTTTAACAAGCATGTCATCGACGTATAACTCCACGTTCCTTCCGATATGGTTTTTTAACATTCTATTCATTAACCATCGATACGTTGCCCCTACATTCTTTAGACCAAAAGGCATGACGTTGTAGCAATACAACCCACGATTGATGATGAACACCATATGCTTTTGGTAATGCTTAGCATGTTAATTTGGTTGTATCCTAAGAAGGCATCTATGAAGGGCAGAGGCTCATGACCTGCTGTAGAGTCAACCAACAGATCGATAGTAGAGAGAAAGAAACTATCTTTTGGGCATGAAGTCTACACATTTTCTCTCCACTTACCGTTTGACTTTTTTACCATAACTACATTTGACAACCAAATAAAATAGTGGACTTCATGGATGAATTTAGCTTTTTATAATTTATCAACTTCCTGCTCAATTGTTTCATTCTACTCTAGATAAAAAATTTTCCTTTTTTACTTAACAATATCGATAATTGGTATGTCTTCATGGGATCAGGCAAAGGCATTTGCATTATTCACTAAAATATCTTCTAGCTTATTCGTCAAATGCTCAAGAGTTTACAAGCCCACCTTTATTACCTTATTTTTGTCTGGATGACCAATCACCAGATCTTCCAGTTCATCAATTGACTCACTTCGTCTGACTTTCTCATCGTCTCTGACCTCGAAACCATCGATTATCATTGTTTCTCTCACTAGGCCCCCTTTCAATGACAAGACATAGAATTCCTTGGCCACCTTCTGATCATTCTTTATATATCCCACACCATTTTCTAGTCGAAATTTGATTCTTAAGTGATATGTGGACGCAATAGCCTTGAGTTGATTGAGGGATGCTCTCCCCAAGATGGTAATGTAAGCCGACAAGCAATCAACAACCAAAAAATTTATCATTTTAGTAGCCTAATGGGACTCAACCCTCAGAGTAACTGGTAAAAGAATGGAACCAAGTGGAGTCATATGATCTCTAGTGAAACCAACCAAGGAGTAGGACACAGGCTGTAGCTTTTCCTTATCGATTTTTATTTTCTCAAAAGCATCTGGTATAAGATATTAACTGAACTACCATTATCCATTAGAATTGTCCATATCTTAAAGTTCACAATTACTGATGAAAATACTAACGGATCATTGTGTGATTGATATTTTTTGCTCGGTCAATTAGCTACCATCACTTCTCTTCCCCAGGTTAATTCCTAAGTGCATTTCCTTCTTACACTGAAAGACCTTCCTCTAGTAGCAAAACCTATGGAAATTACCCTGATCTGTCTGACCGGTTGGTTTTTTAGTCAGGACTCCGATGCTTTAGACTCCTGAGGCTCTTTCGGTCGAAACTTCTTCAATCTCTCCTTCCGTTGTCTCGACCAGCAACAAATTGACTAAGTCGTCTTCTTCTAATTAATTACACGATCTACCTTTTTAGATTGGTACAATTGTCAAGGTTGTGACCATGATCACAATGAAACTTATAGTACTTAATTCGGGATCATTGATCTGTAAGACGGCCACTTCAGTGCCAGGTAATTTGTCTCGTAAAAAGCATTCTCCGGTCTAGTGTTAAATGGGGTAAAGTTGCAATCTAGATCCATATACCACTTGGTTCCTCAATTAGACTTACCATCAAACCTCCGATTCTTTGAATTCTAGGATTCTCGAGTATTTGTCAAGTTATTCAGCCTCTTCTTATCTGCCTTCAAGCTTCCACATTGATGTGCTTCAGAGCACGAACCAAAAGTTTGGCCATATCAATAGGGGCCTTCTCGAGAAAAGATGCCCTGAATCTGGGCATTCTCCACCCACTCATGAAGGCAGTGATGGCTACTCTGTCATCTGCCTCGTCGACCTCTAGGAGCTTGTTGTAAATCATCCGACGTAGTCTTTGAGGGCCTCATCCCTACCCCTGCTTTATTGTAAAGAGGTGGGTGATAGGTCGTCTTTGCCTCTTGCCACTAATAAAAATGACCCACAAACAACTTACCAAGGTACGAGAAATTGGAAATGGTGCCTGGCTTAATTTTATTGAACCATAATCGAGCTGGGACTTTGAGTGTTGTCGAGAATACCCAGCACATGATTTGGTCAAGGTATACGTGAATATGCATCAAGGTCTTGTTGGTTTCTAAGTAGTCAAATGGATTCTTCAACCCCTCAAAGGAGTTTAATGTGGGCATTTTGAAATTAGGTAGTAAGAAGCAAGCCATTACCTTGGGAGAGAAAGTGGAATCGCCATCTACGTCCATTTCATCAATTGCTTCTACTCCTTTGATAGTTGCAAGGATGCCATGAATTTAAGCTTTTATGGCCTTCATTAGCTCCTCTCATGGGTGAACACTAGCATACCTCACAGTGGCTACCTCAATGCACTACGCCTATGGGTGGCTAATAGCTCTATGTTAGTTTCAGTCACCTTTCAATGTCTCCTTGATGATTTTAAAAAGTTTAGGTTGTAATAATACGTTGATTTGATCAATGTGGGTCACTGGGGTTGTAATCGGTCAAAAATTTGGAAGAATGAACTTAATTCTCGGACTTGGCTAATTTTGGCACAAAAGAAAGCTGAAGAGGCGCCCATGCCCTTTTGTGGGGTAGCCATGGCCACTGTGGGAGCACCCAAGATGTGCAATAAACTGTCGATCTAACTTTGTTTTTCTCTCAATCACTCAATGGTCACCTCTATATCAACTTATGATCCAAATAGAGTATAAAGGAAGGTTGTAGGGTCTTGTAGCATGCTTGGAGACCATGCCAAACATATGTATATGTTTGTTTGAGATAGATAGTTTGGTGTTTGGGAAAAAGAAACCAGGAGAGAAAGTGGGACCAATGAGAAACCAAGAAAACCTGGTTTTTAGTAAGTTACTCTAACCCTCACCAAATATAAATTAATCTTGCAAGAATGCAATTGAGCACTCAAAGAACCCTTATATGGGATTTTTTTTGTGGTTTAGATCAATGGATGAGGAGACTGATCAACTCAAAGTTTGAAGCCTAAAACTGAAAGTTCATCATCTTCTTACACCACCTTGTTCAAGTTTGAGGTAGTGATTTCTAGCCTCCTATTAGCATATATAAGTTGTAATAGGTTAAGGAATGTTAATAGTTATTAAAAAATTTGAAAGCATAAGGATGTGATTGAAGTGGGGTAATATAGTTGAATATGTGTATGTGTAGTTTAAAACCGATACTTCTATTTTGATAGAATGAATGAAGTTAAACTTGTTTTAATTGACTCCTTAGAATCTCTTAGGCCCTAAACAACACATAGAAACAAGGTTTTGGACTAACTATTAGATTTGGCTAAGGTTAGGACACAAAAACTTGAACTATAGCTCAGACCAAAACAAAGTACCTATTCTATACATAGAGGGGCGCCTATTGTCTTCTGTGTGGCGCCCTTGCCTCCTCTGGGGTGCCCATGAATTTATGGGGGGTGCCCATGACCCCCATCCAGAATACTAAGTTTTGCTTCTTTGTATAAAAACCTGTGTATTTTAAACCCTAAACCTTATGATATTAAATAATTAACTTATAGTGATAAAATAGGTGAAAAGTATATGAATTAGAATGTGAAAAGCAACACTTGAATAGGAAGGTTGATTTTTAAGACACGTTTAGTATTGTTCTAATATTAAACTTACGTGCTTATATCCTATGCTTGATGTAGGTTTAATATAGAATTTTTCTAACATTGTTAATGAGAATTGAGTTATATTTGACTCAAATAGATGAAGATTATGTTAATGAGAATAAGAGATGCTAGAATGAAATAATAATATGCTACTGTGATATTGGAATGAATTGGGATTAGTGTCTTTGATAATGCAAGTTATTCCTTGATTGAATAAGATGATAAAAAGAATACGATAATGTTAAATAAGAGATATATGAATAACTATTCATTGTTTTGTGAACTAATGCATTATTATTTGTTAGGGACAAAATTGTAAAGTTGGCAAATCCATAGTCAAAACAGAGTTCTGTAATGTTTAGACTTAGTGTAAGCTAAGACACTA
>QLOD02164561.1:0-12776 GCA_003260245.2 Sideroxylon spinosum
AACAGATTTGATTGGCGTCGTCAAATCCATATAGCCGACCCCACCTAGTGGGAAAAGGCTTAGTTTGGTTTGGTTTAAAGAAAATCTTTCATTTTCCAAGTATTGTTTCTTTTTTTTTTTTTTTTTAACTATCTCTCTCCTTGGTAAATTAATAAATTTCTTTCGAAACAATTCTCGGAATGCATAATGTAAATCCATTTATGCAATATATTCGAATGTTTTAGGTTTTTATTGAACTATATAATATTATGAAATCAAAGCGGAGAAATATTGTTAGTTGTCTGACATTCTGTATCTAACAGCATTAGTTCTAATGATTCTTTGCACATAATTTGAATTATGAATTGGTGTTCTTGCAGTTGTATGAGATAAACTTTAAATAGGATGATTTGATGACTGGAGTTGTATTTAATTAGTCACATCGTGAAGCTGTTTATAAAGCTCTCTGAAGAGAATTGTAATTCTTTCACATCTATGTTTGCTTTGTTGGGAATATTACTATAATCCAATTTTAGATATTTCTTCTCTATATATCTCTCTCTCGCTCCCTCTGTTTCTCATTTCTTAGTTCTTGCCTAAAAGTACACACGCATCCATAAGTAAAATATGCAAGTGCAAAATTATATCTGAAGTTTATTTTGTGTACCTCAATTTGATGTGATTTCTTATCTCATTATTTACCATGCAATGATTATGAAATGAAGGAAGATCAAGCTTTAGCTATTTCACAAGCAAGCAAGATGAGTCACAAGAGTTAATTTACTTATATAAAGGTTGAATTGCTAGTGCAATATAGTGGCTCATCGTACACAATGGCTCGACTGTGCTTAGATGGTCCGAAAACCTTACAAGTTACAGCTTGATAGGACCAGCAACTTGTTGAGATGCAGCTGGATCTCATAAAGGTTTGACATATTTTATGGTTGCTTTTTGGTTCCCCTACTGAGGCTTGATTCAGCATTTACAAATCTTGTTATGATTTTATTTTGAAATGCCTGGCTAGAACCACAAGAAAGAGTAATCTTACTTATTTTACATTTTTGTATTCTATTGGATGTTTCCTTACTAGTTGATTAATTGCTTAAATTGTCTAATTCTTTCATTTGAACGCACTGATTTTAATTCCAAGTAGTGATTTTTTTATTATAATATTACATTATTATAGACATCAATATGACAATATGTTTCCATAGTCACCATTTTAACTTTTACTTGATCTGGCCAACTCATTATTCACTTATTTTACGTTTTTCCTTGCAGCCAAATGTGTAATCTAGAATTCAAAAAAAGGGCGCAGAATCTGAACAATTTTGGGAATTATTAAGTGGAAAATCTAAATACCCCAGCCACAAAATTGGAAGGGATGCTAAAAGTGACCCTCGTATATTCTCATGCACTTTTTACAAAAGGTGGGAGCAACAATAATGCTCTATTCCATTCATTTGACTTTCACTCTCATACCTAATGTAATTGGTATAAGTTTGGATTTGTTGCTTCCTTTGCACTGATTATTAGCAAAATGCATACCAGTTTTCAAGAGATTGAAGGTTTGTATTTCCTTAGGGTCTGTTGGTTATTATCTTATTGAGATTGCCTTACGAAATCTGTCCCTTGTATTTGGTACAAAGCATTATGAATTTATTAAATAAAGGAAATCAATCATTTTCCAAGTACTGTTTCTTTTTTTATTTTCTATTTTTTTTTAATTTCTTTGGTAAAGTAATGAAATTTCATTCTAAAAAATTCATGGAATGCGTAATATAAATCGTTTTATGTAGTGTATTCTAATGTTTGGGCTTTTATTGAGATAATATAATGAAATCAAAGAGGTGAATTATTGTTAGTTCCCTCACATTCTATATCTAATAATGTCAGTTCCGCTGAATCTTTGCATATAATTTGAAGACTAGAATCCATGCTCTATCTATTGGAGAGGTGTGATTTGATAGGCTTCACATTGAAGAAAGGTTCACACTATGATTAAAAGAGACAAAAAGGGGGGGGGCTACTACACCCGCAACATATTCATATGTTTTGAGCTTTGAGGAACCTCAATAGTTTACAAAACCTAGGCACTAATATATGCAAAGTTTGTTAATTTGAATCTAAAATTTGTAGACTTGTGCATTGATTGTTTTATTATTATTCCTTTTGTTGTGGTGTCCTGCATTTGTAGAGAAATATCATAAACAACTGAAAATCCCAATTTCCCATAATTAGTTTGTAGTGATATTCTCTTGCGATTTCTAATACTTGTAAGTTTCTTGGTGACATTCGCAATCTCTTATTATTTTCAACAAATTTATTGAGTGTGATTTGTTTCTGGAAGATATATCTCTTGAAGCTCTAATATAAACCATTAAGGGAGGGAACCACTTTTTTTTTTTTTCCATGTTTCTTCACATGGGACTCTGCAATATTTGCAGGAAGTAATATCTCTGTGATGTAACTCTCGGATGGTATAATTAGGAATTCATGACTTTCTAAAGAGATACTTATATTTTTTCAAATGGTTGCAGATGCATGGGAACTCTTTTCAAAAAAAAGCTTTCACTACTGAAAAATAGAGGCACTCCAAATATTGATGTAAGTACTTTTGCTCTCTTATCCTTATGGCTTGGTTCATGAACTTTTCCGGACACAGTTTCTTTTCATTCTGTATTTTCCTCCTCTATTTTGTATTTTATTTGTCAAAGGCCATCTTTTCTTTGACACCATCTATTTGTTACCAAGTGCCACACATATGATATTTCATTACGTCTTTGGACTTGGTACTGTTGTAAGTGCTTTAGTTTTTGATATATTTACAGCCCATGTACTAAATGGATTAGGTGTAAGAATTGTATAAAATTTTATTGAACTTTATTGAACTATAAGTCCCAATTTGTCAGCCCTTTATCCATGACAGTAGCGGCAATATTTTGTGTTAATTTTTTTTTTTTTTGATAAACTTTAAGATTTTATAAAAAGCGTCAAGAAGACATAAGAGACCTAAGAGTTGAGTTACAATTGGAAGCTATTAACAAAATTTAAAAACAAAAAGAGAAGCTATTAACAAAATTTAAAAACAAAAAGAGAAGCTATTAACAAAAAAACAAAAAGAGCTTCAGCTCTTTCCTCATAACCAATTGTAGAACAATGATAAAAAGTAACTCTTCAAGCAAACGGTAATTCTATATTACCAAACTACTCCTATTTATCTCCCTAAATTAATCAAGGAGTATAAAGAAGAATAAGGTTCCAAATCTTCCTCCTATGCTTTGGAACTGTGACTCCTCCCAAGCCTCCAGGAAAGGATTAATCCTTCTCGATGAAACCCAAGCCAAGCCAGTTCTGCAACTGAGAACAATCCACAAACAAGTGATCTGTCATTTGGTCCTTATTTGTGCAAAGGCTTATAATTCCCGTCCCCTCCTCAAGTTGTCTAATGTCAAAATCTTGCCATAAACCAAACAACAAACGAAAAAAGGCCACTTTAAGCGGGGCCTCACATCTCCAGATTTTGAACCACAGGAAGCTGGACTCCTTGGTCTAATAAGACACAGTAAAAGGATCTAACATTAAACACTCCAGACAAAACCACACGGCTTTCTAGCTCTCAATCTTGCAAATGCCTTCTCAAATTGATCTACCAGACAAAATCATCTCTCTCCTATCTTCTCATTCTCTAACACAGATGTATCACTGCCAATGAAAAGATTTCCACAAAGTAATCTTTTAGGCACCTCCCCGGCTACGGCGCCAAAATTGCTTATCGTTCCACAATGTGGATTTACACCCCAAGTGCAAGGTGTCGAAGTAGCAATTTAAATTTCTAACGGTGAAGTACCGGTCGCACCCATAGGGAGAGGCTTTGTTACTCACAATTCTTCTTCTCTAGTAAGTAGGTGTCACACAATGAAAGTCAAAGAAAATCGGATTGAATTTTGAAAATAAAACCTACCTAGGCATTTTGTCAAACACCTAAGAGGTAACAGTTAAACCCAAATGTAAGATGAATAAAAATTGAATTAAAATCATTTCTAATGAAAATGAATTAAAATCTATGAAATTAAAGAGGCTAAGAACCAAAGCTAACCCATCCAATCATTATGCAATTGAATCAATTAGAGGGCGAACATGTCTACCTATATGCATCTAGGCAAACCATCACAAGGTGGGTTGATTCAGAGAAATTAAGTCCAATTGCTAGATCACTTAGGGAAATCATAGCATCAAATATACATAGCATGCATAATTGATATAGGAATATAAGTAATCTAACAAGGGCCTAACACGTAATCACACTTAACACAAGCACTAAGTATACAAACACTTAGCATGCATACAAAGTCTGGAAAAGCGTGTACATGAGAGGTTTTTAAGTAAATCACCCATGGAGACATTCTATCAAACACTTAGTGTGCATACTATTTCCACACAAGTACTAATCATACATGGCATGAAAAGGCAAGGTTGAAATTGCATACAAATAAAGAATTGAAGAATAATCAACCAATCAACATCTAGGTATGTAGAAATTCAAAATAAATTGCAATTATACCTCAATTGAATCAATTACATTAAGATCTTCAAGGATCCCAAAGTTCTTTGCCTTGCTCTACTCTTAGAACATGAAAAAGATTCAAGAAAAACAAAAAGAATTACTAAAGAAATTATATCCTAATCTAGGAAAATGTAAAAAAAACTCTCTCTATCTATCTTCCTATATCTATGTCTATCCAAATCTCCCCCAAACGACCCTACTCTTGCCTATTTATAAAACAAAATAAAAGTACTCAAATGCCCTTTCCAAACAAAACGAAATTACAAATTCCAAAGTCGCAGGTTGGTTCGAACAAAGGTTGGTTCGACCAAAGGTTGATTCGACTTTTTGGGACTTAGCCATTTTTCTTCAATTGGACCTTGTCATACCTTCTGTTGATCGAACAAGGGTTCGAACAAGGTATGGTTCGAACCCTTGTTCGCACCACTCCATGCTTTAGGCATCTTCCAAGCTTTTTAATGTTCCACTCTCCTCTTGTTTGGACCTTGATTCATACCCAAGCTTTATTATGGCACAGGGACATGGTTTCTAAAATGATCTTTTTAAAATGCTAGCAAATTTGAAACTCGGATTCATCAAATTTCCGGGTACTTGTGACCTAAACATATTACTTGGGTTGTTTCACTAATACTTCACAATATTTGGCATTCATGAAATACTTTGTATGGTTTAACTATTATAAGCTTCAATGCATCTTATCATTTTCATATTGTTCATACTTTGTCTAAAGGTTTGCTTTTGGAAGCATCAAGTAATCCCATGCTAGACCTTTATCAATAAATATCTCAGTATATTGATTTTTATGAAAGTTGCATAAATTGTTTACTAAAATATTTAGTCTTTCTCAGAGGCAAATTTGTTTAGATTTGCTTCAGGCATTGAATTCTATTTCTTGTTAGTATTGCAACTCAAAAGAAAAGAGTCTCACTGCTGTTTTATGTTAGAAAATAAAAACAATAAAGTAATTTCATTTTATCGATCGTGTATCATAATGGTGGACCTCATACCCTTTAAAAGCCAAATGTCTTATTATAGTTTTGTTAATGCATGAATTTCTGAAATGTTAGATAATATATCGATGGACATGTTTATGTTTTCTCTGAAAGTCTTGGTATTGGCCATTATGCAAGTAATGCTAGGCTATTTATCCTCAACTACTTATCTCTTTTTTCCATGTTAGATCTATTAGGTTTTCATTATAATCGGAAAATTTTGATCAAAACAATGATTTCAAACTTGTTTACTAAGAGAAAGACTAAGGTGTCTTAGGTCTAACCTTGGAAGCATGTATTAAGGCATATTTAGTTTAGTTAGAAATTAACACAATCTTTAGGTACCTATAGACCTACTTTGTTGGATGGGCTATTGAATACCTCGTCGGATATTCACTGGAAAATCTAGAATCTTTAGGTACACACAAACCTGTCTTTTTGGATATTTTGTTGGATTTGACGGATACTCACTAGAAGAACCAAAGTTGGGGTTTTGAGCTATTGATCAAAATTTGATTAAGTATGTAGCTTATTGGATACCTGCTAGAAGCTCTCTCTAGTGAGCGCGGGGGAGTTAAAGACAAGAAACTCCGATTTCTGACTTGAAGATTCTTTCATCACTTAGCCAAAAGAGGTTTATACTTGGTGTGATCTTCAAAGACTTGAAGATTGGTTTTTCTACTTAAGTCGGTTCATATTGGAGATTTGTGTATGCAATTGGGGAGCTTTGTGTTTGAAGCTTGTGATCTGATAATTCTAGGAAATTGCTTGGTCCTTCCTTAAGGAACATGGTTTTTCATCCTTCAAGGCTTTTCCACAAAAATCTTTGTGTCTCCTTACTTTATTGCACGTTTGATTGTTTGTGTAGTTTAATTGACACTCGAATTGGGGAATGTTCAAAATCATTCAAATTTGTCCATATGCCCTTGCACCATATTTTAAGACTAACTAATGCAGAAAGTTATGGTCCAATATATGTTGTATCAAGTGGGTGCTTTGTTGAAGGTGAATGGTTTAAATGCATTCCTCTGGAAAGAAACTATTGGACCAGGGGAAGAGAGGCTTGGACACTTTGGTGATGTTTGGAAATATTAGACTGATGATGGACTTGGTTACTTTGAATTTCTCCAGGTAATATCCAATGCTTTTGTGTGTTTGAATGTGGGTTTTTCATGTTGTTAATGGTCTGTTAACATTTTGCTTCTGCAGCTGGCAAAAGACCTAAGTCCATCTCCGGTATAGGTATTTAATAGTGGTCTTCCACAAATGCTTTTAGTGGTTTTTTATTTTTAGAAATTTTTTCATTGATGAATATTTATTTCTATTTAATTTATTTGCTAATGTTTCTATGGTTCAATTTTCCACAAGAATCAGCCATAATGATGAAGTGGGTACCTCTAGCATTTCACCTTTTCTGCAAGTATGTCTGGCAATCTTTAGTTTTCCATGTACATGATCTTAAATTACTGAACTTATCATATGTTGTAGACTTGTGCTCATAGAAAATATTCCAAAATGTTTCATTTGATTAATAGCCATGACCACTATTCTAAACCTGTGAACTGTAAAAGTAGACTCAGAAGATTTTTTTAACAAGTACACTCAATAGTTTACTTGCCATTAGATGAAATTATTGGTATTAAATTTAACCGTAGTTCTTCCCTGCCTTGTTTTTGGGTTTGTTGATACTAATTTACTAATCTACTGTAGCAACCATTTGACCTTCATGAGCGTTCGTGAACTCAACTTGATGAGCAAGTCTCGTCATTTCTTGATGATGGTTCATGCACTACTTTTGATTCTTATGAGTAAAGATTTGAATGCCCTATTGTGATGTTTAGATTTATGAATTATTTTACCTAGACTTCTCGTGGAGCTAATATGACAAGCTTCCTAATTGTTTTAGTGTTAATAACCCTATCAATTTTTGGAAATAATTAATGTCATGTTCCTAAGTGTCTGGTGATACTCGTAGATATAGTATTGTTAAAGACTTTTGCCTTGTTTGGGTCTTCCAAAAGTTATTTTGGTCCATGTTCACGTATTATCAAAGTTATAGCAATTGTTGCTGTAGTAGTATCGAGTTTACTTGGGTGATCCTGACTCCTCGTGGGGCTTTGTTCAAGCTACACCGGGACATGTGGAACCCTTTGACTTGCGATATGTTACTATTGGGAATGAAGGCTGCAGAAGAAGAATTACCGTAGTATGCTTTATTTTTCCTTTTTCTATAGTGAATCATTCTTGTCTGATAACATATGTTATTTGTCAAATGATGTATATAACTATAAAACATATGGAGCTTAAATGTTTTTTCCAATTGAAAATTGATACTCCCTTACTAAATTACTTCATGAATTCTGTTGTTGATATATGAAGATAGTTTAGCTCTTTTCCCCTTCTTATCAGTGAACTTATAGTGAGATTTTGGTGCCTGTCTCTGGGCAGAGGTGGAGGTGGGGGAATTAAGTAGGAAGGGATGCTGATACTTTTACATTGGAGCTATGCAAGAAAAATTACTGTGTATCCATGGTTTGTTGCTTTTTCCTCTCCATTTACTAAGAAAAGTATTCATGTAGATGGAATCTATAGGTATACGTAAGAAGATGTATTTTACTACTCACTGGACAAAGGAAACGTTGCTTTGAGAAGAAACACACTGTTGAAAATTAATCAGATTGATATATGAGTTCTTATGCAGTGCTCTGCTACAATTAAACTCAACAAAATATTTGTCCCAAACTAATTGAGGTCGGCTACTGTCAAGCGTAATGCTTTCTGTGAATTATTTGAAATTAGGTCTAATTGTTTTTAATCAGTACATTGGAGATTTGATGGTGACATCATCCTTGAATTACTATACCGTTGGCTACCCGAAAGCAATTGCTATGTTTAGGGAACTATAGGGCTTATTGAATGACATATTGTTAATTAAAGCAACAAAGAGAAATTTAGTTTTGCTGATCTTTCTAGGTGAAGGATTATATTTAGTTGTACACCAGATTTCTAGTTACATATTTTTCTTATTTTGTTAGCTTTGTTCTCTTTTTGTATGTGCCAGGAAATTATCTCGAGTACTATTACACTGTAAAACATGCCTACCTAAACATCCAGATTATCTCAAGCCGTGATGGATCTTCTCTACAGTTGGATCACCCTGCTGATTTACACAATTATCATGTAAGATTTCAAGCACTTTGTCACAGAGGTAAATAATATTCCTTCTCTCATTTTCTTATATGAAATTAGTAATTAGTTGGTTCATCAGTTTTAGCTACATGGCAAGAATACTTCTCTGATTCTTTGATTTTGTGGTTAGATGCTGAAGGTGATGAATTCTGCGGTTTCCTTGGTGTCTTTGATCCACTTCCAAAAGAATAAATAATGACGAGGCGAAAACTATTGATGCTGTTTCTGCAAGCCTATTTAGGTAATATATTAGGTTTACTATTTGAACTTTACATTAGGTTAAATTAATCTAATAAATGCAACGGATAATTCCAAACTCCTATTTTTAAAGATTTATTCAATATAGATTTAGGCATATTCTCCTTCCTTATTTGTTATTCAACTTCACCATGTTTGGATCATAAAACAATAACTCTAAATTTTATTTTATTTTATTTTTGAAAGGTTATTTATTTCAAAGGAAAAACCATTATATTGTTTATTAAAATTTTTTATTATTCATGTTTATTATTTAAAAATCCCTTTTTATGATGCTCGTGAGAATTAGTTGAATCAGTCAACTGTAAGTCACATAATTTTTGGGTCAAACCAATAAAGAATGGCATATATAGTGACAAGATTTTTTTTTTTTTTTTCTGAGTAAACCCTACTGAAAAAAAAAATAAATAAAAACCTCAAATTTGATGCGGAGATAGATAAAATCTTCCACTTTACGACAAATCTTTGGTTATAACGTTCTAACAATGAATAGATGACAAAAATCACACCTATCTATCAAAAACTTTGCTCGAATCCATGATGCACTGATCAATTAAAAGACCCTTCACAATCCATGGTAACGTCCTGCACACCTTTACTGAAACATGGTGACACACACCAAACACCTTTACCAATAGCAATGAAAAACCTTGAACTTGTAGAATAATACGTTTCGTGATGAAATGTTAGGCAAAAATCTTTGTTTGAAGCTCTCTTGTTTTCTTGATTTAATCTGTCTAGAAACCTTAGAAAAACATGTCCATATAAGCAACAAAATCTTAGTTTGAATAGGAAATTGAAAAGAATTCCCATCAAGTATCTAGTGACGGCTTCAGTAGCTTCCAAACTACAAACAATGAGTTACCTGATAGCAACCATTTGTTGTAACATCCAGCAACCAAGCAGCGCAAGCTTCCGTGAAATAGGCTACTATAATTCTTATTAGGTGTTCAATTTTAACAACTCCAAGCACTTCCAAAGCCTAGAACTAAGATAACATAGCCAACTTAATTCTAGTTTTATTCCCTTGCTAATGGTAGTTTCCACCATGGTTTACAGATTTGGAACGTGAATAGCCAAGCGAAGACACATTGCAACTTTGAATCACTTAAAGTTTTACAATACAAATTGCTACATGTTTCAGTATTCTTACCCGGGAGAAGAGAAAGAAGAATGTCTTACAGGGACATGGTTTGGAAAAAAAATTTCAGTTTAGTTTTACATTTTGGTTTGTTTTTTTCATTTTTCATTTCATTTTACTTTTCTGCTTCCATAAAGTAATATTGCAATATGACAACTAACATCTTTTAAATTTGTGAATCAATTTAAATTAATCATATGGACCACGTAATGTGAGGGCTTGATGTGAACCCTTGGTCGAATGCCTGAAAGCCACAATTACTTGAATCAAAAACCCAAGAAAGCTAATTTCAAGATCAAAGAATGTAGAACCTAGATCCGTTGATCTGTTTAACCAAGAACCATAATTTGAAGATAGAAGCACACCACAAGAACTAATTTTTGATAAGTTCAAAAATTTTTTGAAGAACAAGAGGAAAACACACCTCCCATTAATGCAAAATAACACTCTTTAAAAGCCCAATTCGCCTTTACAATTCAAGCTTAGGCCAAATGGTAACCTTGGTCGAACTCCTTGTTGGTTTTAATGGTTTAAACCGCCCTCATTGGCTTGGATCACATGCACAAATGTTGGATCCTTCTCTTTTAGGCCCATCTTGAATATTTTCTTGTTTGTTGTATTTAAAGCCTCATCCAAAGTAACTTGAACAAGTCTAAGCATTGCTTACTTGATCTTCTTTGCCCTAGCTCTAGTTATTGGCCCATCTAGAACATGTAACGGATCTTTAGCACTTAGTCTTTCTTGGTACTCATCAAAGCTATAAAATAAAGTTGCTAATGAGGAAACGTATAAACTCATCTCATCTTTTGTGCGCTATAACTTGCTTAAAGATCTTTTGTGCAAGAGATAAATCATCTTGCATATTTCTATGAATAGACCCTATATTTCATAGAAAAGAAAAAACTAGGGAGAAAAGAGTGGATGGAATTGCTCTATTGTACTATCTATGTCATGGTTGCTGCTAGACAAGGTTTGTCCCTTGTATCTTTGTAATAATTTAGTTATATAAATTTCCTTTTTAAAAAAAGGGGGCTATAGATATTTATTTCTCTTGTTGGCTCTATTTATAGCCGTATCATGGATAAGTCAATTCAATTGTACCGTTACACACAGTTCGACCTAAGTTCATTTTATTAATACTTGTTTTTCTTTAGTTTATTATTTCTTTAGCATCTAAATTCTATACCATAAAACATAACTAGCCTCGTAGCTATACCATAGAGCTTTCCTTTTAAATCAATAGGATTTCTGCTAGTACACAATACTCTCAAAGCTTATTTAATTCATCCATCCTATTGTTAGTCTCTAATATCTTGTTTATGAGTATATCAATCTAAATTGAAGACACTTAGGTATCTTGTGGACATGAAACTTCACTTTGACTTCTTCCTTTTATATGAAGTCTAAATTAAACAAAAACCTTTCGACTTGAAAGTACCTCGAGTTCTAATTTACACACTTTACTTTTGTGAAAAAATTAAAATACCTCTATACTTACATTTTGTTGAATCTTGCTATACTAATTGACTAGGGTTAATACCAAAAAGAACAAAAAAACGTTTGGTGAGGTCTTTATTGATGTGCTATAGGATTTAGATGTGACGTAGGATACCACTGGTATGAGAGCTTCATGCACTCCTTCTAATCTAGTTGTTCGTGTATCTCTAGTAGAGGCCTTTTAACCACTATAAGTTCTAGTGTTCTATTTACATCATGGCCCTATGATATGGACTTCTTTTTTTCTCTTCTTTACGAACTTCATTTTATTAATATCTTACTAATTGTTTTTTGTTTTTTTTCCCTGATATTTATTTATTTTTTGTTATACCCAATTGTGCTCTAGGATCTTTACTAGTGGAAGTATATATAAAATTTGTGATTTACTATTTGTGAATGACTACTATTGCAAACAATGATATCCCTTATCTCACTTCTATTTTCTTCCTTTTAGTGCTTCATTTATTCTTTCTTCTTCCTTTTTTTTTCTTTTTTTCCAGCTACTTTGTTTTATGTGACTCCAACTTATATCTTAGCTCTAAAACGATGTAATAGTTATAGCGGAATAACTATCAAGTATTTCGTTAAAATGATGTTTCATATTATCTTTTCAACGTAAGCTTTTAATTTGTTCACATTATGATTCTGATCCCAATGTAAACAAGTGGTCAAATTTCTTGCCTTTTTTTTTCCCCCCAATGCTTTGTTTTATGTGACTCCAATCTTTCCTTTTTACTTCTACTTTGATCAATTTTCCTCTTTAATTCTAAAACATGAAGTAGCATGCCATTGTTTATAACAGTTATAACATATCAATTATTTCGTTAAAATAATGTTTTATAATTCTGTTCGACTAACACTTTAATTTATTCACATTATATGATTCTGATCCCAAAATACAAAAACTAGTTACATCATGAAGCTGTATATAAAGCTCTATGAAGAGAATTATTTTTCTTTGACATTAGTGTTTGCTCTGCTGGGAATATTACTATTCTCAAATTTTAGATAATATTTGCAGGAAATCAGCATATATTGTATTCCTTAGAAGAGTACATCTATATATATATACAAAATATGGAAAACCCTTCCAAATCTACAGCTAACAGTTACCTAAAGCCAAGGAAACAGATTCCTAAAAATCAGGGATCTA
>QLOD02164567.1:0-12774 GCA_003260245.2 Sideroxylon spinosum
GAAAACATTCTTTGGTCTAGATTTCTTTTCTTTGATTTCAAAATATAAAGAAAGTTTTAATCAAGTAACGTCATCAGAGATTCCAACGAAATATGATCGAGGTTATATGTTTTCAAATGTTTTGAAAAACAAAAGAAGAAGAAAACCAGAAAATGACTCTAGATTCACCTCTTATATTTTCAAAGTATTAAGAAAATTCTAATCTTGTGTAGTTATCAGTGATTTCAAGGAAATATAATCAACTACACAAGTTTTCGAAGGTTTTGAAAATATTAGAAGACAGATCTAGAAAAACAAAAACCCTAACATATAAGATCTACATTGCATGCTTGGGTTCGTTCACATCTAATATTCAAATAAAGATCCACCCATCATTGATGGGTTGAATCAAGTATAAATCTATGCTAACATTTTGTAAGAATTCATAAATATAAATCAATAAGAAAGCAAGACAATACAGAGATGGAACGAAAGAAAAGAGATCTGAACTTCTATAAAAATAAGAAAAAAACAATACCTACTTCGAAGAATTGAAAGAGCGAAGAATAGTAACTAAAGCTGAAACAATCACACCTACTGTTACGCAAACTTGTAAAAATATCTTAAAAAAAATGAAAAGAACTTTCTAAATCCTGAAAACTATTCTAGAATGGCTGGGAGAACTCCCTTTCAAACAATTGCTCAATGAGTCTTTATAGCCCATGCTCAAAACCCTAAAAATAACCAAAATCAGGAAATTTAGGTGTCCAGGTGTCTGGACGCCCAGATGGGGTGTCCGGACGGCAGTAGCTCAATGTATGGGTTTTTGTCTTCTGTGGTCCTGAGGGTGTCCGGACGCCTCTGGACCAACGCTCCCGACTTCTACTACGATTTTAACCTTGAATACGATAAATTCAAGCTTCAGATAAAACGCAAAAGTTATATCGTTTTAAGTATTCTTTCAAACCCAAAAATAATCAGGTCAATCGGAGTTGTAAGTGAAAAGTTATGACCAGAACACTGTCAGGGTGTCGTGCTGGACACTTATCGTGGTTTGCACATTTAAGCTCCAAACTTGCTTTTGTCCTTCCATACCCTCCATGGAAGTGTTATTTGACTCTATCCTTCATTGTATTCTTAATCTTCAACACTCCCAATTGCATTTATTGAATCTTTTTCCTACAATTAAGAAAAAGAAATCACATTAGTGTAAAACGTAACAAAATGCATGAATAAAGAAGAAAACGCATGACTTTTAGTCAAAATAAAGGTCTTGCAATTACACTTTTCAAGTGTAATCAAGTATGATCTTGCTCTCGTAGTATAGAACGATAAAAATTTTTTGTATTAATTACATAAACTAGAGCCGTGATCTTGGGGTTTTTCGCGTTCCCCAACATGGATGATATAGATAGTATAGTGTAAGACTACTTGCGACCCAGGGGCATCGTTATGCCCGCGCGGTCCTTAAATATTGAATGGGACATAAATTTCTCTATGTAACTCCATTTTTTAACTATAATATGTTTCCAGAATCGAGTGATGTAGATAGCATAGCGGAAGACTACTTGGAGACCTAGGGTCGTCGTTATGCCCACGCGGTCTTCAAATCTTAAATCGGTCATAACTTTTGATACGTACTCCGTTTTGCTTATTATAATGTGTTTCCGGAAAGCTTGTAATGAGACAATGACCCAGAAATATCATTACACCATTGGATGACATAGATAGCTTAGCGTAAGACTACTTGCGACCCAGGGGCGTCGTTATGCCTGCGCGGTCCTTAAATTTTGAATCGGACATAACTTTTGCTTCCTAACTCCGTTTTTACTATAATATGTTCCTGGAAAGCTTGTAATAATACGAATGCCATGGAAAATTATCATTTCATTGCGTCATTTAGATAGCATAACGGAAGACTACTTGGAGACCTAGGGTCTTCGTTATGCCTGCGCGGTCATTAAATCGTAAATCGGCCATAACTTTTGCTACGTAACTCCGTTTTCTTATAATAATATGTTTCCGAAAAACTTGTAATAAGACAAAGGCCAAGAAAATTATTACACCATTAGATGATATAGATAATATAGCGTAAGACTACTGACGACGCAGGGGCGTCGTTATGCCTGCACGGTCCTTAAATTTTAATCGAACATAAATTTTGCTACGTAACTCCGTTTTTTTACTATAACATGTTTCTAGAAAGCTTGTAGTAAGACGAATGCCCTGGAAAATTGTTATTTCATTGCATGATGTAGATAGCATAGCGGAAGACTACTTGGAGACCTAGTGTCGTCGTTATGCCATCACGGTCGTTAAATCTTAAATCGGCCATAACTTTTGCTTCGTAACTCCGTTTTCTTACTATAATATGTTTCCAGAAAGCTTATAATGAGACGAAGGCCCAGGAAAATTAGTACACCATTGGACCATATAGATAGTATAGCGTTAGACTACTTGCGACCCAGGGGCGTCGTTATGCCTACGCGGTCCTTAAATTTTAAATCGGACATAAATGTTGCGACGTAACTTCTTTTTTTACTCTAATATGTCTGTAGAAAACTTGTAATAAGAAGAATACCCTAGAATATTATTATCTTATTGGGTGATTTAGATAGCATAACGGAAGACTACTTGGAGACCTAGGGTCGTCATTATGACCGCGCGGTCATTAAATCTTAAATCGGTCATAACTTTTGCAACATAACTTCGTTTTCTTATAAAAATATGTTTCCAGAAAATTGGTAATGAGGCGATGGCCTTAGAAAATTATTACATCATTGGGTGATGTTGATAGCATAGCGGAAGACTTCTTGGACACCTAGGATCGTAGTTATGCCTGCACGGTCGTTAAATCTTAAATCGGCCAAAAGTTTTGCTACGTAACTCCATTTTCTTATAATAACATGTTTCTAGAGAGCTTGAAATAAGACAAAGGCACTATAAAATTATTACATCATTGGGTGATGTAGATAGCATAGCGGAAGACTTCTTGGACACCTAGGATTGTAGTTATGCCCGTGCGGTCGTTAAATCTTAAATCGGCCCTAACTTTAGCTAGGTAACTCCATTTTCTTATTACAATATGTTTCTGGAAAGTTTGTAATAAGACGAAGGTCCAGTAAAATTATTACACCATAAGCTGATATAGATAGCACAGCGTAAAACTACTTGCGACCCAGGGGCGTTGTTATGCCTGCGTGGTCCTTAAATTTTGAATTGTACATAACTTTTGCTACGTAACTCAGTTTTCCAATTACGAAATGTTTCCAGAAAGCATATAATGAGACGAAGGCTAAGGAAAATTATTAAACCATTAGATGATATAGATAGCGTAGCGTAAGACTACTTGCAACCTAGGGGCGTCGTTATGTCTGCACGGTCCTTAAATTTTGACTTGGACATAACTTTTGCTACGTAACTCCATTTTTTTTTTACTATATTACGTGTCCAAAAAGCCTGTAATGAGAGGAAGGCCCTGGAAAAGTATTACATCATCAGGTGACGTAGATAGCATAGAGGTAGACTACTTCGAGACCCAGGGTCGTCATTATGCCCGCGTGGTCATTAAATCTTAAATCGGCCGTAGTTTTTGCTACGTTACTCCGTTTTGTTATTATGATCTATTTCCGGAAAGCTTGTAATGAGATGAAGGCCCAAGGAAAATCTAAAATCATTGGGTGTTGTAGATAGCTTAGCGGAAGATTGCTTGGAGACCTTGGGTCGACGTTATGCTCGCGCGGTCAGTAAATTTTAAATCGGCCATAACTTTTGCTACATAACTCCGTTTTCTTATTAGAATATGTTTCCGGAGAGCTTGGAATGAGACGACGGCCCTGGAAGATTACTACACCATAAGCTGATATAGAGAGCATAGCGTAAGACTACTTATGACCTAGGAGCGTCGTTATGCCTTGGCGATCCTTAAGTTTTGAATCGGACATAAATTTCTTTACGTGACTCCATTTTTCTACTATAATATATTTCTGGAATCGGGTGATGTAAATAGCATAGCGGAAGACTACTTGGAGACCTAGGGTCATCGTTATGCCCACGCGGTCATTAAATCTTAAATCAGCCATAACATTTGTTGCGTAACTCCGTTTTCTTATCATGATATGTTTCTAGAAAGCTTGTAATGAGACGAAGGCCTAGGAAAATTATTACACCATTAGATGATATAGATAGCATAGCGTAAGACTACTTGTGACCCAAGGGGTGTCGTTATGTCTGCGCGGTCCTTAAATTTTGAATCAAAAATAACTTTTGCTACACAACTCCGTTTTTTTACTATATTACGTATCCAGAAAGCCTGTAATGAGACGAAGGCCCTGGAAATAAATTACATCATTGGGTGATGTAGTTGGCATAGCAGAAGAATTCTTGGAGTCCTAGGGTTATCGTTATGCCGGCTCGTTCGTTAAATCTTAAATCGGTCACAACTTTTACTACGTAACTCTGTTTTCTTACTATAATATGTTTCCGAAAAACTTGTAATGAGACGAAGGCCAAGGAAATAATTGCACGATTAGATGATATAGATAGTGTAACGTAAGACTACTTGTGACCCAGGGGCGTCGTTATGCCAATGCGGTCCTTAAATTTTGAATCGGACATAAATTTTGCTACATAACTCCTTTTTTTACTATAATACCTCTCTGGAAAACTTGTAATAAGACAAATGCCCAAGACAATTATTATTTCATTGGGTGATGTAGATAGCGTAGCAGAAGACTATTTAGAGACCGAGGGTCATCGTTATGATGGCGTGGTCATAAAATCTTAAATCGGCCATAACTTTTGTGACGTAACTCCATTTTCTTATAGTGATTTGTTTCCAAAAAATTTCTAATGAGACGACGGCCTTGGAAAATTATTACATCAATGGGTGATGTAGATAGCATAACGAAAGACTTCCTGGATACCAAGGATCGTAGTTATGCCCGCGCGGTCCTTAAATCTTAAATCGGCCATAACTTTTGCTACGTAACTCCGTTTTCTTATTATAATATGTTTCCGGAGAGCTTGGAATGAGACGAAGGCGCTAACAAATCATTACATCGTTGGGTGATGTAGATAGCATAGTGGAAGACTTCTTAGACACGTAGGATCATAGTTATGCCCGCGCGAGTTAAAATCTTAAATCGGCCATAACTTTAGCTACTTATCTCCGTTTCTTATTATAATACGTTTTCGGAAAGCTTGTAATGAGACGAAGGCCCAGGAAAACTATTACACCACTAGATGATATAGATAGCATAGCATAAGACTACTTGCGACCCAGAGGCGTCGTTATGCTTGCACGGTCCTTAAATTTTAAATCGGACATAATTTTTGCAACGCAACTCCGTTGTTTTACTCCAATATATTCGTGGAAAGTTTGTAATAAGATAAATGCCCTGGAAATTTATTATATCATTGCGTGATGTAGATAGCATAACGGTAGACTACTTGGAGATCTAGAGTCATCATTATGCCCGCGCGGTCGTTAAATCTTAAATCGGCCATAACTTTTGCTACGTAACTCAGTTTTCTTATTATGAAATGTTTTCGGAAAGCTTGTAATGAGATGAAGGCCCATGAAAATTATTACACCATTGGATGATATAGATAGTATAACGTAAGACTACTTACGACCCAAGGGCGTCGTTATGCCTACGCGGTCCTTAAATTTTAATCAGACATCACTTTTGCTACGTAACTCTGTTTTTTTACTATAATATATTTCTGGATAGCTTGTGAAAAGAGGAATGCCCTGAAAAATTATTATGTCATTGGGTGATGTGGATAGAACAGCGGAAGACTACTTGGAGATCTAGGGTCATCGTTATGCCCGCGCGATCGGTAAATTTTAAATCGGCCATAACTTTTTGCTATGTAACTCAGTTTTCTTATTATGATATGTTTCCAGAAAGCTTGTAATGAGACGAAGGCCATGGAAAATTACTACATCATTGGGTGATGTAGTTAGCATAGCGGAAAACTTCTTGGAGACCTAGGGTCATCGTTATGCCCGCGCATTCGTTAATTCTTAAATCGGCCAAAACTTTTGCTGTGTAACTCGGCTTTCTTATAATAATATGTTTCCGAAAAACTTGTAATAAGATGAAGGCCAAGGAAATTATTACACCATTAGATGATACAGATAGAATAGCGTAAGACTACTTGCGACCCCGGGCATCGTTATGCCTGCGCGGTCCTTAAATTTTAATCGGACATAAATTTTGCTACGTAACTCCGTTTTCTCACTATAACATGTTTCTGGAAAGCTTGTAATGAGACGAATGCCATGGAAAATTATTACGTCATTGGTTGATGTGGATAGCACAGCGGAAGACTACTTGGAGATCTAGGGCCATCGTTATGCCCACGCGGTTAGTAAATTTTAAATCGGCCATAACTTTTGCTACGTAACTCAGTTTTCTTATTATGATATGTTTCTAGAAATCTTGTAATGAGACGAAAGCCTTTGAAAATTATTACATCATTGGATGATGTAGTTAGCATAGCGGAAGACTTCTTGGACACCTAGGATCGTAGTTATGCCCGCGTGGTTGTCAAATCTTAAATCGACCATAACGTTAGCTGCATAACTCCATTTTCTTATTATAATATGTTTCCAGAAAGCTTGTAATGAGATGAAGGCCCAGGAAAATTATTACACCACAAGCTGATATAGATAGCATAGCATAAGACTACTTGCGACTCAAAGGCGTCGTTATGCCTGCGCGGTCCTTAAATTTTGAATCGGACGTAACTTTTGCTACGTAACTCCGTTGTTTTACTACAATGTGTTCCTGGAAAGCTTTTAATAAGAGAAATGCCATGGAAAATTATTACATCATTGCGTGATGTAGATAGCATAGCGGTAGACTACTTGGTGACCTAGAGTCGTCGTTATGCCTGTGCGGTCGTTGAATCTTAAATCGGCCATAACTTTTGCTACGTAACTCAGTTTTCTTATTATGAAATGTTTCCGGAAAGCTGGTAATAAGACGAAGATCACGGAAAATTATCACACCATTAGATGATATAGATAGCATAGCATTACCCTACTTGTGACCCAGAGGCATCGTTATGTCTGCGCAGTCCTCCAATTTTGAATCAGACATAACCTTTGCTACGCATCTTTGTTTTTTATTATGTTAAGTATCCACAAAGCCTGTAATGAGATGAAGGCCCTGGAAAGTTATTACATCGTTGGGTGATGTAGATAGCGCAGAGGAAGGCTACTTGGAGACCTAGGGTCATCATAATGCCCATGCGGTCGTTAAATCTTAAATCGACCATATCTTTTGCTACGTTACTCCGTTTTCTTATTATGATCTATTTTCGGAAAGCTTGTAATGAGATGAAGGCCCTAGGAAATTGTTAAATCATTGGGGGATGTAGATAGCTTAGCGGAAGATGGCTTGGAGACCTAGGGTCGATGCTATGCTCGTGCCGTTGGTAAATTGTAAATCGGTCGTAACTTTTGATACGTAACTTCGTTTTCTTATTATAATATGTTTCTGGAAATCTTGTAACGAGACAAAGGCCTAGGAAAGTTATTACACCATTTGCTGATATAGATAGCATATTATAAGATAACTTGGGAACCTAGGGGCGTCGTTATGCCCGCGCGGTCATTGAGTCTCGAATCGGACATAACTTTTACCACGTAACTCCGATTTTTTATTTTAATATGTTTCTCAAAAGCTTTGTGTTAAGATGAATGCCCGGGAAAATTATAACATCATTAGGCGATACAGATAGAATAGCGAAAGACTACTTAGAGACCTAGGGTCGTCGTTATGCCCACGCGGTGGTTAAATCTAAAATCGACAATGACGTTTGGTCGTAACTTCGTTTTGTTGTTATAGTATGTTTCTGGAAAGCTTGTAATGAGACGAATGCCCTGGAAAATTGGTACAAGATTGGGTGATGTAGATGGCAAAGTGGAAGACTACTTGGAGGCCTTGGGTCATCGTTATGCCCGCGCGGTCGTTAAAATTTAAATCAGCCATAACTTTAGCTATATAACTCCGTTTTCTTATTATAAAATGTTTCCGAAAAGCTTGTAATGAGACGAAGGCCCAGGAAAATTATTACACCAATGGATGATAAAGATAGCATAGCGTAAGGCTACTTGTGACCCAAGGGCACCGTTATACCTGCACGCGGTCCTTAAATTTTGAATCGGAGATAACTTTTGCTACGTAACTCCGTTTTTTTACTACAATATGTTTCCGGAAAGCTTCTGGGTGAGGTAGATAGCACTGCGGAAGATTACTTAGAGACTTAGGTCGTCGTTTTGCCCGCGCAGTCATTAAATCTTAAATCGGCAATAACTTTTCCAACGTAACTCTATTTTCTTATTATGATATGTTTCCAAAACATTTGTAATGAGACAAAAGCTATTGAAAATTATTACATCATTAGGTGATGTAGATAGCATGGCGGAAGACTTCTTGAACACCTAGGGTTGTAATTCTGCCCGCGCGATCGTTAAACTCTTAAATCGGTCATAACTTTTACTACGTAAATCCGTTTTATTGTTATAATATTTTTCCGGAAAGTTTGAAATGAGACGAAGACCCAGGAAAATTACTACACCATAAGCTGATATAGATAGCATGGGGCGTCCCTATGCCTACGCGGTCCTTAAATTTTGAATCGGACATAAATTTTGCTGTGTAACTCTGTTTTTTTACTGTAATATGCTTTTAGAAAGCTTGTAATAAGACGAATGCCCGAGAAAATTGTTCTTTCATTGCATGATGTAGATAGCATAGCGGAAGACTACTTGGAGACCTAGGGTCGTCGTTATGCCATCGCGGTCGTTAAATCTTAAATCGGCCATAACTTTTGCTACGTAACTCTGTTTTCTTACTATGATATGTTTTCGGAAAGCTTATCATGAGACGAAGGCCCAGGAAAATTGGTACACCATTGGACCATATAGATAGTACAGCGTAAGACTACTTGCGACCCAGGGGCGTCGTTATGCCTGCACGGTCCTTATATTTTGAATCGGACATAACTTTTGTTACGTAACTCCCTTTTTTTTACTATAATATGTTTCTGGATAGCTTGTAATAAGACGAATGCCCTGAAAAATTATTATGTCATTGGGTGATTTGGATAGCACAGCGGAAGACTACTTGGCGACATAGGGTCGTCGTTATGCTTGCGCGGTCATTAAATCTTAAATCGGCAATAACTTTTCCAACATAACTCCATTTTCTTATTAAGATATGTTTCCAGCAAATTTGTAATGAGACGAAAGCCTTTGAAAATTATTACATCATTGGGTGATGTAGATAGCATAGAGGAAAACTTCTTGAACATCTAAGGTCGTACTTATGCCCACGTGGTCGTTAAAATCTTAAATCGGCCATAACTTTTGCTACGTAAATCCGTTTTGTTGTTATAATATGTTTCCGAAAAGCTTGAAATGAGACGAAGGCCAGGAAAATTGCTACACCGTAAGCTAATATAGATAGCATAGGGGCGTCCTTATGCCTACGCGATCCTTAAATTTTGAATCGGACATAAAGTTTGTTTTGTAACTCCGTTTTTTTACTGTAATATGTTTCTAGAAAGCTTGTAATAAGACGAATGCCCTGGAAAATTTTTATTTCATTAGTGATGTTGATAGCATAGCGGAAGACTATCGGGAGACCTACGGTTTTCGTTATGCCCTCACGGCTGTTAAATCTTAAATCGGCCATAACTTTTGCTACGTAACTCCGTTTTCTTACTATAATACGTTTCTGGAATGCTTGTAATGAGACGAAGGTCCAGGAAAATTCTTACACCATTAGATGATATAGATAGTATATTATAAGACTACTTGAGACCTAGGGGCGTCGTTATGCTTGCGCGGTCCTTAAATTTTGAATCGGACATAACCTTTGCTACGTATCTCCGTTTTTTTTAACTATAATATGTCTCTGGAAAACTTGTAGTAAGAAGAATACCCTAGAAAATTATTATTTCATTGGGTGATTTAGATAGCATAGCGGAAGACTACATGGAGACCTAGGGTCGTCGTTATGACCGCGCGGTCATTAAATCTTAAATCGGTCATAACTTTTGCAACGTAACTCCGTTTTCTTATAAAAATATGTTTCCAGAAAATTGGTAATGAGGCGATGGCCTTGGAAAATTATTACATCATTGGGTGATGTTGATAGCATAGCAGAAGATTTCTTGGAGACCTAGGGTCATCGTTATGCCTACGCATTCGTTAATTCTTAAATCGGCCAAAACTTTTGCTGCGTAACTCAATTTTCTTATAATAATATGTTTCCGGAAAACTTGTAATAAGATGAAGGCCAAGGAAATTATTACACCATTAGATGATACAGATAGAATAGCGTAAGATTACTTGCGACCCCGGGCGTCGTTATGCCTGCGCGGTCCTTAAATTTTAATCGACATAAATTTTGCTACGTAACTCCGTTTTTTCACTATAACATGTTTCTGGAAAGCTTGTAATAAGACGAATGCCATGGAAAATTAGTACATCATTGGTTGATGTGGATAGCACAGCGGAAGACTACTTGGAGATCTAGGGCCGTCGTTATGCCCACGTGGTTGGTAAATTTTAAATCGGCTATAACTTTTGCTACGTAACTCAGTTTTCTTATTATGATATGTTTCCAGAAATCTTGTAATGAGACGAAGACTTGGAAAATTATTACATCATTGGGTGATGTAGTTAGCATAGTGGAAGACTTCTTAAAGAACTTGGATCATCGTTATGCCCGTGCGTTCATTAAATCTTAAATCGGCCAAAACTTTTACTGCGTTGCTCCATTTTCTTATAATAATATGTTTCCAGAAAACTTGTAATAAGACGAAGGCCAAGAAAATTATTACACCATTAGATGATGTAGATAGCATAGCATAAGACTACTTGCGACCTTGGGGCGTCTTATGCCTGCGCGGTCTTTAAATTTTGAATCGGAAATAAATCTTGCTACGTGACTCATTTTTTTACTATAATATGCCTCTGGAAAACTTTAGTAAGACGAATGCCCTTGAAAATTATTATTTCATTGGGTGATGTAAATCACATAGCGGAAGACTACTTGGAGACCTAGGGTCGTCGTTTTGACCGCGCGGTCATTAAATCTTAAATCGGCCATAACTTGTGCGACGTAACTCCGATTTCTTATAATGATATGTTTCCAGAAAATTTATAATGAGGCGATGGGCTTGGAAAATTATTACATCATTGGGTGATATAGATAGTATAGCAGAAGACTTCTTGGACACCAAGGATCGTAGTTATACCCGCGCGGTCATTAAATTTTAAATCGGCCATAACTTTTGCTACTTAACTCCGGTTTCTTATTATAATACGTTTCCGGAGAGCTTGGAATGAGACGAAGGCGCTAAAAAGTTATTACATCATTGGGTGATGTAGATAGCATAGTGGAAGACTTCTTGGATACCCAGGATCGTAGTTCTACCCGCGCAGTCCTTAAATTATTACACCATAAGCTGATATAGATGGTATAGCGTAAGACTACTTGTGACCTAGGGGCGTCGTTATACCTATGCGGTGGTTAAATCTAAAATCGACAATGACTTTTGGTACGTAACTTCATTTTCTTATTATAAAACGTTTCTCAAAAGCTTGTAATGAGAAGAATGCCCAAGAAAATTGGTACAAGATTGGGTGATGTAGATGGCAAAGCGGAAGACTACTAGGAGGCCTTGGGTCATCGTTATGCCCGTGCGGTCGTTAACATTTTAAATCAGTCTTCAGTTTAGCTACGTAACTTCATTTTCTTATTGTAAAATGTTTCCGGAAAGCTTGTAATGATACGAAGGCCCAGGAAAATTATTGCACCAACGGATGATATAGATAGCATAGTGTAAGACAACTTACGACCCGGGGGCGCCGTTATACCCGCGCGGTCCTAAAATTTTGAATCGGAGATAATTTTTGCTACGTAACTCCGTTTTCTTACTACAATATGTTTTTGGAAGGCTTATAATAAGACAAACGGCCGGGGAAATTATTACATCATTGGGTAATGTAGATTGCGTAGCGGAAGACTACTTGGAGACTTAGGGTCGTCGTTATGCCCGCGCGGTCGTTAAATCTTAAATCGGCAATAAATTTTCCAATGTAACTCCACTTTCTTATTATGATATGTTTCCAGAAAATTTATAATCAGACGAAAGCCTTGGAAAATAATTACATCATTAGGTGACGTAGATAGCATAGTGGAAGACTTTTTCTTAAACACCTAGGGTCGTAGTTATGCCCACGCGGTTGTTAAAATCTTAAATCGGCCATAACTTTTGCTACATTAATCTGTTTTGTTGTTATGATATGTTTCCGAAAAGCTTGAAATGAGACAAAGGCCTAGGAAAATTACTACACCATAAGTTGATATAGATAGCATAGGGGCGTCCCTATGCCTGCTCGGTCCTTAAATTTTGAATCGGACATAAATTCTGCTATGTAACCCTGTTTTTTTCTTGTAATATGTTTCTAGAAAGCTTGTAATAAGATGAATGCCCTAGAAAATTTCTATTTCATTACATGATGTAGATAGCATAACGGAAGACTACTTAGCGACCTAGGGTCGTCGTTATGCCCTCGCGATCGTTAAATTTTAAATCAGCCATAACTTTTGCTACGTAATTCTGTTTTCTTATTATAATATGTTTCCGAAAAGCTTTTAATGAGATGAAGGCCCAGAAAAATTATTAAACCATTGGATGATATAGATAGTATAGTGTAAGACTACTTGTGACCTAGAGGCGTCGTTATGCCTGCGCGGTCCTTAA
>QLOD02164574.1:0-12774 GCA_003260245.2 Sideroxylon spinosum
TGGAGAAACACTCGAATTTTGAAAATCCCGTATGCCCAAAGCATTAATCCTTACACCACAAAATTTACACTTAATGTGTTCAGCTCGAACCCAATTTCATTTCTATAAAATTAATTTGAAAATAGATGAGGTTTGATACACTTACCACACCAATGAACTCAATTGGTCTTGTCGTCTACTCTCGGCCAAACTCGCAGACACTCACACGAATCCTCACACATAGTATCGTAGATATGCACCCATGGTGCTTGGGGAGCATGTTTTCCCCCCCTCCCTTATCATCCTTATTCTCTAGCTGGCCTGGAAGTGATGAGCAGGTGGGGTGCCCAGCGAAAAATATAGAGCTGCCATCACTCACATCGGTCAAGTCTCTCTCTCCGAGTGCCTAGCTTTAGCCCGTGCACCCAGGCCCCTCCCACTTTGGCGCATTTTATTTTCGTTTGGGTTGCATTTTGGTCCAATACTTAGCTTAAAAATTATAACTTTTGCCAAAGATAAATATTTATTATTTTCTAATTGCGTTTAAATTACTAAATTATAAGAAAATTGAATTTTTCGGGTCATTACATTAAAACAACCATGTTAGTTTTAGTCTAAACAATTTAAAATTATAAAATATTTTGATAATTTAAATATTTTTAAAATAATAGGTTCACAATCTTTTTACATCATTTTTATTGATATTTTTTATTTTTTTTCATATATTGATTATATAAAAATGCACTTGGTAGACCTATCATTTGAAACTACAAAACCAATTCAAGTAAATTCGAAAATTAAAAATAAATATAAAAAATATATTTATTAATTTTTTTATTTTTTAAAAAAGTGACAACTTATGTAAGAAAAAAAGAAAAAAATAAAAGTCTTTTTTTACTATCATTTTGTTTTTGCATAAATATTTTTCTGATTTTAGCACGTTATCTATTTTTTCTGTATCATATTGAAATAACTTATTTTATTTAACTATTTTATTAAAATAAATTTATTTTTAATAAATCATATAACTAAATTATTAATTAATTAATTTAATTAACTAAATTATAAGGCGTTAAATAAAATTAATTAATAAAATATATTAATTAATAATTAATAATTAAATTAAGTTAATTAAAAATAAAATTAATTAAATTAAACTAGCTAAATTAATATAAATATATTTTAATAAATTATTTATACTATATAATATAACTAAATTAATGTGAAATATATTTACTAAATTATTTGGTTAAAATAATATAGTTAGGCTAATTACAGAAATCTCCCCTAAATATTAGGTTAATTGCAGGAATCTTGCTCAACCATTTGAGCTTATTAATAGCATTTATATCATTTTACTGTAACACCCTAATGACATTAGGGACATTAAGGAACAGGCTAACGAAGGGAGTCTAAGTGTGACAAATATTAGAGAATAGAGGAAGTAAATGTAAGATTCAAATGATTGAGGAAGGTTTTTTGGAAGTAAATATATGATTCAAATGATTGAGAAAGGTTTTTTGTAATTAGTTTAATGCTCAGGGGTCTAGGTGTAATTTATTTTATTTATATTGACTATTATTATTTGATGTGTGCAATTTTTTTTTTAAATTTACAATAGAATCATATTTGTTAAAATTATTTTAATTTTTTATTTTCAAAAAAATTAAAAAATTTAAATAGAAAAACGTAAAAAGAAAAAGAAAAAAAACGTTTTACTCTCATTTTTTTTTTGTTATAAAAATTTTGTCAATATCAGCACTTTGTCCATTTTTATTGCATCATATTAAAATAAATTATTTTATTTAAATATTTTTAAATTAAATTTATTTCTAATAAATATTATAATTAATTTAATTAAATTTAATTAAACTCTTATTTGATGATTTCAATTAGTTAAATTATATAAAATATATTTTATTAATCTATTTTAATAAATAGTATGATAAATTTATATTTAATATATTTTTATTATATTAAATTATTTTTTGTAAATATTATAAATAAAAAATTGGTTTAATTAAATTGATTAAATTAATATGAAATACATTTTACTAAATTCAATTAATTTTAAAATAATTAATAAAATTAAATATTGTATTTAAATAAAAAATAAAGTTATATTTTCAAATGCAATTTTAATTTTTAATTTAGGAAAAAACAATAGTAGAGATCAAAAATTAGAAAAGATAAATGGTTAAACATAAGAAATATGGCAATATTACCAAACAAGCCCTCTATAATATAACCCCTGACCTCTGTATAAAAATTCACATTTATTTGGGATGTGGTGAATGGTAAGGAAAAAATGGGAAGAAAATGAGATGATAAAAAATGTATCTTATTTAAAAGAAAAAATTTACCTTCTTAACCTAACCGAAATACGTAATTTTTTATTTTTATTTTTATTTTTTTTGTTATTACAAATTTACTTCCAAGTTAACCCCTGTTTCTTTCTTTATTTTAATTTCCTTCTAGATTTAATGAAAATACATGAGCCCAAATACAGCTATAGTTCCAAGTCCCCTCTTTATTTTGCTTTAAAATGTGTTAATTGTGCGGTTTGTGGTGTTGGAGCCAAGAATGGGAGTGGGCTTGGCGTTCGAAAGTGGAATGTGTGAATTTGTTGTGAACTATTGTTAAGCCGATCGAATTACAAGCAAAAAAACTATATAAATGTGATTGATTTTTGTGAACTTGTGACACCTATTTAATTTAGGGTGCGCCTAAAATGTTGAAAAATAATGAAAAAATATCAAAAAAAAAATGTAATTTGGTAAAATGTTGGTGTTTCGGGGCAAAATCATATTTTTTTTTAGATGAATAATACCGTGGGAGTGGATTTTTTTGACTTTTACATCAATTTATTCCTTTTTAAATCTGCGAGAATAGATTTTTGGGTCCGTTCTAATGAATTTATGTTAAACTTTTTTGAAAGTTGTTGAAAAGTTTTTAGTATTTGTAGAAAAATTATTAGAGTTTGTGAAAATATTATTGGGTTTGTAAAAAATATATTAGGGTTTATAAAAATTTATTAGAATATATAAATATATATATTTATAGAAATTTTACAATTTACGAAGTAAGAAAATGTGTTAAAGAATTTTAAAATTTTTTAGAATTCTTTAGACCTTTTTTTAACTTTTTTAACAGACCAAACCTACCCTTAGTTACAAAGGAAAATATTATTTGATATTTTTATTCACTCAAATAGCTTCAAAGAGGGTAAGGTTCCATATGGGATGAGATTCCATTCTAAAAAATAAAAAAAAATAAAAAGTAAATTTTAAAAATTATTTACTTTTTATCTCATTGTATGAATTACGAATTTATAATTTATTTTAATTTATTTTATTTTATCTTACTTTTTATTATTTCAGTTGAAATTTAAGTAACAGAGGTATAGAATTATTGTTATTGGCATAAATATAATTCAACCTTTCACGCATCAAGTCAGTTTTTGTGAAAATCACAAGAAGTGACATTTCCAAAGCGCGGCTGGACTGATACATACACGGGTTGGTTGACGAGTCAAACATTTGTAGTAGTAATAATAAGGTAAATATATATAGTTTATTCTCATAAGTTTCAAATCAAAATATTAATTTTTGTTTTCTTATTTAAAGTTCTATTAATTTAAGGGTAAATATATATAGTTTATTCTCATAAATTCCAAATTGAACATGTAGTGGGGTCCATATTACCGTTGTTTTAGCACAATTGCAATGAACATAGGAAAAGAAAAAATTACCTTATTTCCTACTCCTCTACTCACGATTCGATCTTGTTCCTTATCATTAGACGTGATCTGACTACTCGGGATCGACAATTATAGGCCTATCTCGAGATTCACATATATCAAAAGATACAAATGAAAATGATTAAACATTACTGTTTTATACTAAAAACTCTACCCTTTTGTTTACTCTTACTTTCAAAAAAAACTAACGTAATTGTTAGAGATGCATTCGATTGTACCTAACTAAGTCAACAGTATTTTTACGTGATCGAACAAAAGAAGTGGGGTGTACCTACTTTTCAAAAAGGCAATCTTACACTATAAATCTACATTCCTTTTGGAGTGTTGATTGAACTATTCATTTTATACAGTTGGTATTTTTTTAATACTTCGGTATTAAACAACTAAATTGAATGAAATGATTTTTCAATCATAACACTTTTCTATAGTGTTTTTGATGTAATGGGATTGTATTTATTATAATTTTATTGCAAATTTTTATGAAATTTTGTTTTAAAATATGGTTTAATATTTTTATTTAGTTTAGTTATTATTTATTTATACCTATATCACCTAAATATTGTAAAAATAATCTATCCTTCCATTTACATTATTTAGAAATAAATATATTTTATTATGTTTGACACTAACGTATTTTATCTCTAATTTTACTTTAGTCTATTATTTTAAATTATCCCATTTTATTTTATATTTTTGAACTATTTCCTTGTGTTCACTTCAAATATATTTTTTTTTAAAGAATAATTGATAATGGAGACAGAATAAGACGACTTAAAATATGTGATGGATAAATTAGAATGATTTAAAATGCAACTCATGAAGTTTTAACTGTTGGTAAATTACGGAGGTACCAAACGTAATTTAATCTAATTGTAGACAAGAAAGCAGAGATAGTGAACAATGTAAAACTCCAGCCTTTCCTTGTATGGAAGACAGGTCAAACTTGAGAAGCTTTTTCATGCCAAGCGCTGGCAAAGATATGAATACTAAATAAATATATATGGCCACCATATGGCAATATTTGTAAAGAATCTGCATGTATCTACATAATTAAGAATCGATTATATTATTATTAATTATTGCTTTTATGTACATGGATATATAAATGCAATTCTTTTTTTTTTTTTTAAGATTAAAAGCATAAACGGCTAATCGAACATTCCCAAATTATGCTTCCAAATTCTCTCTCTCTCTCTCTCTCTCTCTCTCTCTCTCTATATATATATATATATATATATATATATAATATTAATACTAATAAAACTAAATTACCAAAATTGAGTAATTTGATGAGAATTTATCATAATAAGGGTAAAGTTGTTAGGAGAATTTACGTTTTCATTAATGAAGTTGTAAATACTACTTACAACTTTAGAAAAAATTCTATAGTTGCACAATGTCCAACAAAATCATAAATAAGAATTATATTTTGAATCAAATCACAAGTACCATCTACATTTTAAATCAAAAAACCAAAAACCTAAATCAAAGAGCTCAAAAGCCGAGGAAGACAGAGCCAATTCAGCTCAAAAGGTTGATGAAGATGAAGTCGTGGAGTATTCCAAACAAAATCGTGAGTACCGTTTACCTTTTGAATCAAAATACTAACTATCATTTGTGCTTTTGAATCAAAATGCTTCCTGACCTGACGAGTATTTACGTCATTACCTTCAGTGCGCTATTGCACAGCCTTTCTCAAAACAACAGTTGACTATATAGAAGAGACTGTTGCCAGGTTACATGTAGCGTTACCTCTCTCGTATCATCTCCATTGCAGCCTTCCAAAGTTTTAATAGTTGACTAAGGCTTCAACAATGATGTAAGTCATGTATACATACATATTACATATGTAAGTTTCATAACAAAACACACATACAAACTGTGCATTACTTCTATTGTGCTGGCTAAATCAAAATTTGAGTAATATCTACCCATTTGTGAGTTTTCTATTTATTTAAGAACTACTTATAGTAATCTATGAGTTTCATTTTTCACTTATTTTTCTTGAATATGAGTTTCTGAATTTGGATTTTTGATTTAGGAAAATTTTGGAATTATAAAGTTTCTGATTTCTTATTTTAATTTGGGTTTCTAATTTCTGAATTTGTTATTGATTGTGACTTTTGATTTCTAACCTAATGATGTAATTCTAATTACGAAACAAAATCATGGTAAAATGTGAAATCCAATTTCTAAATTTGTTATTGATTATCATTTTTTTTTGACCAATGGTGTAATTTTAATAAAAAAAAATCATAGGTAATATAAAATTTGTTTTCTAAATTTGTTATTAGTTTCTAAAGTAATAGTGCAATTCTAATAAAAAAATTCATATTATAATATGAAATTTGATTTTTAGATTTGTTATTAATTTCTCATCCAATTGTGTACTTCTAATAAAAAAATCATATTGTAATGTGAAATATGATTTCTAATTTTGTTATTAATTTGTTACTTAATAGTGTATTTCTAATTAAAAATATTTTATCTATTTATTTTTTTAAAATATAAAATAATATTGAAAATTTAGTTTGGTTAACAGGTCTCTAAATCTTGTAGTGTTAGATTGAGAATTTGCCATGCAAATTTAGTAATAATTTTCTAAATAAAATAAAAAAAATTCCTTAGGATTTGATAAAGCACAAACTTACCCTAATTATAGGATATTCCTTTTCAAGGACATAATCCGTTGTTTATTAATAATTCGTGATGTCTTAAAAATGAAATTCACTATTTTATTTTTGGGGAGGAAACATTATCAATGCGGATAAGGAAGATTACGTAGGGTACTTTAGACAATTTCAATGTATCATTAAGGTTAATCGTCAATACAACTACGCGATGTTGTTAGTCAAATTGCATGAGGTTGTCAACATAGATCTGGCTCAATGGGTGTTAAGAGTCACATGTAGATATTCAATTATTGGCGGTGGGGGCCAAATACTTCACAGACCTTTAATACTATTTGATGACGATGGTGTTGAGACAATGACTGATGTCTTAGACAATATAAGTCACAACCATTGCGACGTGTTTTTGGATTTAGAACCAATTTATGTTTCAATAGTCGTAGAAGCCTAGTTGAAGATACTTCGACTAAGAATTTGGTAGGTAATTATAACTAACCCATGCCCTCAACATCTTACTATTCTCCTCAACATGATGCATCCACCCTTTTGGCACAAATATTTGGCAATAATGTGGATATCAGTAATCAACCCAAATCTGACCCTGTCCGTAAATATGTTTAACAGATGAACATATCTTGGGATTACATGGCTAAGCAAGCTGACGATTTTAATAATAGTGAACGCCCGATTAACAAAGATGACATCGAAGTCCAAGAGTTGGATAGCATGTAAGAGGCATTTACTAAGCATCCGATTGCTCATGAAAACTAAGAAGCTAGAGTCCGACAAATGTATGAGTTAATGTCTGAAATGTTCACCTCAGTTGAACTAGAGAACAATGCACATTATTGAGCCCCTTCACTTCGTCGTCAAATATGGAACCCAGAGATTGAGGATCCTTGCGTTGGCCAAGTTTTCAAAGACAAGGGCCAACTCGTCCAATCAATGAAGTTGTATTCTGTTTAAACCAAACAGTATACATAACTATCAAACAAAAAATATGGCTTGTTGAGTGCACAAAAAGAAATGAAGACTAGTGTAAATAGTGGGTTCGATCAAGCAAACTTAGTTCATGTGGTCTATTTAATATAACCAAGTACGATGCGCCCCACACATGTATTTATGCACGAATGAATGAAGACCATGACCAACTTGACTCAAACTTTCTTTCTGGTGAAATCATCCATTTAGTCAAGTCCAATCCTACCAAACCTACTTTAAGATTGCAAGCTGGACTAGATGATGGTTTCAAATTCAATGCGTCGTACCAACAGACATAGATAGCAAAACAAAAAGAAATTGCCAAGATATTTAGAGATTGGGAACAATCGTACTTGATGCTACTGAAGTTTATGAACTCGGTCCAGTTGTATAACAGAGGCATGAATGTGCACAATGAGCATCACCCTTATAGCGGTGGTGTGCAACATATTCTAAGGTATGTGTTTTGGAACTTTAAGCCTTCAAAAGACAACTTCTCACATTGCATTCCCGTGGTCTCAATTGATGGTATACATTTGTATGGCAACTAGACTAGGAAGCTCCTCATAGCTATGGCACAAGATGACAACCTGTATGTATTTCCCTTGGCATTTGAAATTGTGGATATCGAAGACTACGATGGTTGGAAGTACTTTCTTTGATTGCTGAGGATACATGTTTGCCCCAACTGACGGGTGCTTTATATCTGACCGTCACAAAGGATAACTGCTACAGTTGCATCTCCTCAGTTTGGTTGGGCCAACTCACACCATTACTTCTACTTATAGCATATATAGGCCAACTTCAAGAAAAAAATATACAAAGAAACAACTTGTTGACTTGTTATGGCAAATAGGGAAGACCACTCAGGTATGGAAATTCAATGACATAATGGAGTTACTCGAGTCTATCAACAAATGTCCTTTGAAATATCTAGATGATTTGCCAAAAGAGAAATGGACGTTTGTTATGGTGGTCTTCATAGATATAGAATAATAATAACTAATTTGTTAGAGTGCTTTAATAATATATTACGAGGTGCTTAGAGTTTATCTATAATCACAACAGTACAGTTGACATTCTACAAATTGATATCATACTTCCTCTAGTATTAATAAATTATAGTGAATGCAAGGAATAATGGGTCCGTGGTTGGTCCCCAAGTCTAATAGGTTTTGATGAAATACCAGAATAATACACTTGCTCATCAAGTAACAGAGTTTAATCACATAACTAGAGAGTGTCAAGTTGTGATTGGTTTCCAATTAAATAAGAACAACAACAAGTTGTTTGATTAAAGGATGGGAAATGCAGTTGTGAAAAGCGAAAGGTCTTCTGGCTCCTATGATCGCATTTCATAACTGTATGAGAACAAAGACACATCCATTTGATACAATTTGTGTCGAGTGTTTATTTAATGTGAACGTACGTGAACACATACACGCCAGAATTTCATCTATTGGAAATGAGGACTACTAGGAAACAATTAATACCCTATTCTTCATCCTTAATCCTAATCTTATTCGCTATAGGGGTCGACCCAATTTCACTAGATTGACAGACGAGATGGACAGGTCAGAACGGAGCTCCAAAATACATTACGAGTTATGTAAGTAGCAGGGACACGATCGTCGTAAGTGTCCATCAAGGGTCTATATTTTACTCGAAAGGTCACAGGTGTCGCAAGTGTCAAAAATCATTTATGTAATTATCGCTATATTTTATTTGAAAGAATTAAGATACATTTTGTTTATATTTTCGTTCACCATCATGACTTTATATTTATAAACCCTAAAGAAACTAATGAAAAATAATTTTACGTAAACTTTGGACTTATCTATTATTCTGTCATTCATTATACATGACCATAAAAACAAATTAACTGTTTGTTTTGTTCAATTCAACTACATGTCTCAGAAATGGGAGATGTTGTATCCTAGCCCATCGAATCCTAGTGTTCTCCTCTTACAAGTTGAGCATCGATCGACGGATATTTAGGAGGCCTCCGTTTTGGTATTATTTTATATCATTACAAATTATTTTTCATTTATGATAAAACTAAATTATTTTCTCCATACAATATACAGTACGAGAACGTCTTACATTTTCAGACTAGTCAGAATCCCCTCCGTGAGATATTAGGGCCCGCTCAGGATCTTCGGATCTTACAGTACATGGCTCGAGTTAGATTCTATGGCATATATAGATTTGGAGTTGTCCATATCTATTAGCCATTGGTTATAGTATTGATAGAGAGGTAAAGGACAGAGACCCATACTTTTCATCTTATGGTTAGAGAATGCACCATCACACAATAGGACATGGAGGTCCTATTCAGCTTACGTGTCTATGAGCTTACGTGTCTATGGGGAATATGTATCAGGGAGAGATATCACTAGTTCTATTGTAGATTGGTAGGTGTTATACCAAGAGCTGCTGGGATAGACACCACTAGTAGGAGAGTTTAGAGGAGGCTAACTCATGATTAGTTGGTTGAGTGAGCATTTTCAGGTTTTGCCAGCTAGGGCCACAGATGCACAGATCAGGTGCCATGCTCAGGCTTTAATTATGATCATCATTAGATCCCACGTATTGTAGATGAGTCTGGGAATTTGGTGAAACTCTTGTACTTGCCATTGCTTAGAGACTTTGATGAGTCTAGGACAACTTAAGGGGCAGTTGCTCTAGCTTGTGTTATTTGGAAAATGTGTGGAGCTTCCACCAAGCACACATCGGATGTCGTAGGATCTCTTACGCTCCTATAAGTAAATAAAATTATATTATAGTTGCATTGTCAAGCAGTACATTGTTTTTCTTTAAACTAATTCTGCATTCATTATGACAGGTCTGGGCATTGGAGCTACTGTCACAGTTTCAGCTAGTTATTAAACGACCACATCCCAATCTAATTATATCCGAGAAGTTTGGATTACTGGCTAAATAGTTAGGTTGTAAATGAAAAGGAGCTCTCAACCTTACCTTTCCTCAGTCGCTGAGGGATTGCAGAGAGCAACTGTCCATTACAAGAGAAAAGTAGCTGACTTGGTGTCCATATCTAGAGTGTGTTTTGTCCAGACTTCCAACCTACTATGGTGTTAAGGCTGTAATGTGGTGCTCAAGCTACCTATTTATCTGATGCAGTATTGTTGAGTACCACCTAGTTAGACAGGCGATGCGACAATTTAGATTACACCTGGTAGTCTCACCAGCATTTGACATGGACCAACAACTACTTGTCATAACAAGGCAAGGATTGGAAAACATCAACTGGATTCTTTGCCATAGCTCGCATATTACCGAATGGCCACGATGACGGGAGTTAGTAGTTCATGGCCAGCCTTTCCGTGGATGTCTCTCCTTTGAGACCCATATATACAATGGTATCGTAATATGACACAACATCACATTACACCACCCACTACTATTCCAGCCATCAGGTCTCAGACAGTGGCTATAGATTGAGTGATATTGGTGTATTATCTATTTTTATGAAAATGTTAAGTACTAATACATATTTTAGTAATACTTAATTCAATACTAATACAATTCTTTATAATTTTTAGGTGAATACTCTTATGCTCAACTATCGTCTTGCTTTGCTACCATCCATGAGATGGATCAAGCTTCCAGTAGATTGTTCATATAACACAGTCAATAGTTGCAACCCTCGATCATGAGGAGTGGTTGTGAGCACCTGCAGACATTGACCAACCTCGCACGTCATCTTAGACCGATCCATAGCCTATTCGAGTGCACACTGGTAGACAACCACGTAGGCAATCATCTACATATAGCCTTACACCATGAGCTAATGAGCCCTATCCACTTACAACCGAGCTAGATATATTGGGTACAATTACTGTTCTTGCGGCTCCTTCAGAGATAGAAGATCATGTCATCTGTCCAGAGATATATATATCAGATATAGCTATGGCTTCATTGCCTATTATTGAGTTCTAGACCCCAACACCAAGCACATAGACATCTAGTAATTCGTACACTTTACTATCAGCTGGTCAGGATGATTACTGGTTAGGGCTGCTACACGTTCAGCCACCTTTGATTTCAGAAGCATTTATAGGCCCTGCATAAGGCTTCTCCACTGACCCAACCGCTATAGATATTCAGGGGTTTGTAACAAAATTTTCTTCTTAATTTTCTAATTCTGGATGTTAAATTTTCTGTAGAGGGACTCTAATATAGAAAATAAGGAAAAATGGATTTTTATTTGTTTTTTTTTAATAACAAATTTTCAATTGTTGTTAGCTAATTCCATTTGCATTCTATGTATTGCCCCCCCATCTATGGTCTTTATTGGTAGTAATCTGATATTGTTCTTTGATCTCTTGTTAAATCAATTCAGCTAGACTTTATGTGGTAAATTTCAGTTTATCCTCTTGGTTGTTAATTTTATTTCATTGTTATTTATTAAAAAAAAAAAGAAACTATATTATTGTGGTGCAAAAGTTCACACATCTTTCTCAATATTCATTATTTTATGATATATTACATTTCTTTTCTTTGGACTTTATATGCAATAATATTGCCCATTTATTGAATTAAATATCTAAGAATGAACTACAAATATTTACGAAGGAACTAGTTATGCTTTGCATTAATTATTTTTTATTTTTATTTGGTTGCCTCCCAGTGACAGCATTTGTACTTTTTTTTGAAGTTGTAGAAGGAAGGTCACTTAGATAGTTCTTGTATTTCAACTAAAGTTGATCTTTTCTTTTATTTCATGATAAGCCTACACCATTAGTGCCTATGGTAATTTTGTTGTACTAGGTTTAGCTGATGGTGGGATTAAGAGATTAAACCTTCAATTTGAAGAAAGATGGGGTAATTATAGGAAGACACTAGAAAGAAATAGATATGCCCATCAAGTGATCTTTTTTCCTGTGGTAGTAATTTATTATTTCTATTATCTCTTGAAGATGATAACTTATGGTTTTTTTTTTAAAGGAAACTAATAGTTTGTTAGTGCTTCATATATAATTTTTACTTTTTATTTTGGGTAGGGGGTTGATGGCTTTGGTAAAAAAGCAAAAGAACGTAAAATTTTATCACTAAATTTTAAAATCATTTGTCACTTTCCAAGCATGTTTTGTGATTATTGTTAATGTAATTCATATGCAGTATTGTTCTATTTTGATGCCATATCGACTAAATGAATTAGTGTTGGGCTGGGTTTAATTGCCTTGTCACTCTTTCACACACACACACACACACACTTTCTCTCTCTCTATTTTCGATCTTTTTTTTTTTTTTTCTACATTATGTTCTCTAAATGTGTAACTCCGCCTATGTTAGGGTATCCTTGATATAGCCGGTCCCAAGCCCGGGGTAAAGGAGGAGGGTTGTGCGTTAGGTAGCCGACAGCCAGCACAATATTTAGTCGGATTTTTTTATGGATTTGAG
>QLOD02164582.1:0-12773 GCA_003260245.2 Sideroxylon spinosum
TTTGTGTTAATTAATACACACCACATTACAGTTAATACAGTTGAATAGTAAATAATAATAATTAAAAAAATTAATCACTGTCTAAAAATTAACTGGTACAAAAATTATATTACTTCCTAGATTTAACCTAAGTGTGATCAGTAATGATTACTAATTAAGTTAATAATTTACAATTTGGTGTCAAGTCAAGTGTCCATCAAACCAAATACAATAATAGTATAATAACTCAATTCCAAACCTACTAATTTACATACATACAATTCACAAAAAAAAAAAACCGATATACAATCAACAACCAAGACTCAACTCAAATTTCAACTTATGGCATAAATTTTTAACCTGATTCCAAATGCATGGGCTTAATTTAAGGAACATCACCATTCTACTTGTTCATGAAAGAAGAATATAATTTTGTACAAGCATGCAAATACAATGGCTGCATCCTCCAACCAAAAGGTCAAGCAAAGAAATCCTACAAAAAAAAACAAGTAAACAAACATGTAGCACAAGAACCCTAATATTACTGTACAATGCCCAAGATAAATCAGTATCTAGCTTTCTAATACCAAATTGTGACGCAAGACTCAAATTATATATATATATATATATATATATATAAATCATCAGTAACCTCACAATCAAAGATTTCTATTATAATATTACAAAATCCAATCAAACCGAAAAATATATATGCTTTCTTGTACAATCAGTTGTATTCGTCCTGTAAAAATAGGGGCGAATTTATAATTTTACCAAACGAGACATGAAGCAACCATAAAAAGAATAACAAGTTACATCGGGATTAAGAGTAAAAGAAAAACGATATTACTTTTAAGAAGAGAAAAAATTATTCTTGAACATCAAAATTGTAAGTATACTTTTTATAATTTAATAATTCAACTAATCTTTTTAATAGTATTTGAGATTTATTGGGATGTCTCTCACTACCAATATATATATAAATATTATTAAATTTTATTGTTTATAAAAATTATTATGTTACATGTTGTATTTATTGATATTATACACAAAAATATTTAATAATTAAAATGAAAAATATACTTTATTTCACAAAAAAATACTTGAATTTGATTTTTATAAACTTTTTTTATGTTAAAAAATTTAAAATTAACCTTAAATTTTCAATAAGATCACAAACATCAAAATTTTGCATTAATTTTTTTAATAAAACTAAAATGCCAAGGACATTTTAGTAAATTTGCATTCAAAATCAAGGGTCACTTGCCCCACCTCCATGGACTTAGCTTAGTAGTATTTTTTATTATATTATTCTTTTATTTTTTTTTAAATCTAAACAGTTCATTTTCATTCAAAGATTGACAATATAATTTTTTATAAATTCTATTGTATTGATTATTCCTTTTCAATTTTTATATTGTAATCATCTCTGCATTTATTACAAGTTAAATTTGTATAAATAATTCAAATTTTAAAAAAAATAATAAAATAAAAAATAATAAGGGAGTTAAATAAATTCTACCTTCATTTGGCTCCACCAATGTATACAAACATGACAATATTTCTGGTTTGAGGAATTTTCTAAATAAATTAGGGGAGAATCACCATACACCAGAGTCAACCAAAGCAGAACATCTTTTCTCTAATTTCCATTCTTGCAAATTGAGGTCTCTCATCTTCTCGGCCTTCATCTTCTTCTTCCTTATCATTCTACTCTCTCTCTCTCTCTCTCTCTCTCTCTCTCTCTCTCTCAATATTTGATGAACTCTTTTGCTAGTGGAACCCCCAACATATTTCGGTTGTGAATCAAATACACTGACAAGAAATGATGGCCGAAGAAACTATGTAGGTGCTTGGGTCGGCTATAAGATAAAAAATTGGGTTAAGGCTAATTAGGTGGGTTTTGTCCAATTCCAAATCAAATGGGCTTCGAGCCTAAAATAAATTTCAACGCTTTAAAATCAACCCTGGCAATTTATCATGTCCAATTAAAATTGTTCAAGCCCAAATCTCAATCCCGGAAAAATAACTCAAAACAATTTAAACTGAGCAGGATCTACAATTACTCAATTGAAGGAGAATAAACCCGAATTAGCTAGTGTTAATAAAGTTTTGGGACGTATTTGTGATTAAAAGCAAAGAAAATAACTAAAACCCGCCAATTAATTATAGAACAAGACTAGCCTTCCTCAAAGTCCTTCACCACTGACGAATCACAAGATCCATGCATGGCAGTGATGGCACTGCCCTTTGCACATAATACCCAGCAGAATTTCATGGTTGAGTCCTCCAATTAACAAGAAGGATGAAGAAGATCAGAGTCAATAATACACAAGCAAGTAATATTAATATATATGGTATGACCATAGGCTAGGAAGTCATTTTAACAAGGCTAGCCAGCTTTGTGTACTGATGCATGTATCGGGTACGTAACAGTCACTAGGAAGTCATTTTAACTGTTACGAATGAGAAAAGAAGAAACTTCTGTATATTGAATTGTGTATTTTAATGATTACAAAAATTACAATATATATAAGAAAAATAATCCTAACTGTGGTAGGACTTCTAATATGGTAATGATACAATGTATGATAGAACTCCTAATAGAGTATGACTCCTAATATGGTAATGATACAATATATTTACTATATTTTACACCCCCTCAAGTTCAAGGTGGTAACGCAGGAAATAACTTGATCTTGGATAGTAATTCCGAAAAGCAACTTGGAGGATGTGCTTTGGTAAACATATCAGCAGTTTGATCAGCAGATGCGACAGAGAGAAGACGAACCGTACCACGAACCACATATTATCGTATGAAATGACAATCAATCTCAATGTATTTTGTACGATCATGAAAGATGTCATTGTGAGCAATTTGAATGGCACTCTAGTTGTCACAATATAAGACGGTGGCAGCGGTGTGAGAAACACCCATATAGTAAGAAGCCATCGAAGCCATACTAGCTCCTGAGTAGTGTTAGCAAGGGTACGATATTCCGCTCCTGTACTAGACCGAGCGGTGAGAGATTACTTCTTATTGTGCCAGGGAATAAGAGAATCCTCCAAGAAGAAACAAAACTTAGTAGTAGATCGTCTGTCGGTGGGATTACCTGCCTAATCAGCATCAGAGAAAGCATGCAACACAAGAGAAGACTGTGCTGAATAGTGAAGACCATGGAACATAGTGCCTTTTACAAATCACAAAATGAGAAGAAGAGTATCATAATGTGGAGTACGGGGTGCAATCATGAACTGACTTACAATATGAACGGCATAGGCAATGTGAGGTCGAGTGACGGTAAGATAAACAAGACTTCCAACTAACTGACGATATAATATGGCATCTGGTAATGTCCCTCCATCTAGATGGGTAAGTTGAGTCTGAGCATCAATAGGTGTGGAGGTAGTCTTGTAATCTGAAATACCAGCACGGGCCAAAAGATTAGAAGCATATTTGGCCTGGGAGAGAAAATATCCAGAAGAGTCTTGAGAGTTTCCAAACCCAGAAAACAGTTAAGAGAACCAAGATCTTTCATCTCAAACTGACGATTGAGAAATTACTTGAGATGTGAAATCCCTGTGATATCATCCCCTGTGATAATCGTGTCATCGACATAGAGTAAGAGAAGAATAGTTCTATCGGCAGTCTTATGAATAGAAAAAGCAGAATCATAACAGCTGGAAGTAAAACCAAACTCACAAACAGTAGTGCTAAACTTTGTAAACCAAGCACGAGGAGCTTGCTTCAAACCATATAAGGCACGACGAAATTTGTAAACTTTGGGTGACTGGATAGAGGAGCCAGGAGGAGAATGCATATACACTTCTTCAGTGAGATCACCATTTAAAAAGGCATTCTTAACATCCATCTGGTTGCGGGTCCAGCTGCAAGTAGCAGCCACAGCAAGAAGACTGCGAACTGAAGTGAGACGCGCAACAGGAGCAAAAGTTTCTTCATAGTTGATGTCATATTCTTAAGTAAAACCCCTGGCAACAAGACGAGCTTTGTAACACTCAATAGACCCATCAGACTTAGTTTTGATCTTGCAGACCCATTTGCTGGTAATAGGAGTCTTCTCAGAAAGAAGATCAACCACATCCCAAGTATGTGTTTTAGCAAGAGCCTGTAATTCGTCATCCATAGCTTGCTGCCATAAAGGATTAGTACAAGCCTCACGATAGAAAGAAGATTCGAGAGTAGAAAAAGCAACAGAACCAACAATGTAATCACGAAGATGAACTGAATGTTGAGTTACCCGTTTAGGACGTTCTGAAGGAGAAGAATCAGCAACAGGGGTTGAAGAAGAAGACTCAACAGTAGAGGGCACAGGACCAGCAGAGGATACAGGTGTCTCGGGATGAACTGGAAGCACTGGCATCTGAGAGATCTGGAGACTATCTGCATAAAAAATATCAAAATACAAATCTATGGAAAGATCAGCGAAGAGAGGATTATGAGAAGAAGGAGAAATATAAAATGGAGAGAAAATAGAAAACATCTTATGTTCCCAAAAGACAACATGTCGAGAGACACTAAGACGTCGAGAAACAGGGTCCCAACAACGATACCCCGTGTGTGCAATACCGTAACCCAAGAAACAACAAAGACGAGAGCGTGGTTCAAGTTTAGTGCGTTCATGAGGTTGAAGAAGAACAAAGCAAGCACAACCAAACACCCTAAGATTTGAATAATCAGGAGGAAAGCCATATAATCGTTCATATGGGGTAGAATTACCAATGACAGGAGTGGGAACACGATTGACGGTGTAGGCAGCCGTTAGAACGGCTTCTCTCCAAATTTTTTCTAGACAGGAGGATGAAATAAGAAGGGCACAGGTTGTATCAAGTAGATGACAGTGTTTGCGTTCAGTCCGGTCATTCTATTGAGATGTACCGGAACAGGAAAGATGAGACTGCATCCGCTGAGAGCGTAGAAAGGAAAGACACTCAGAATCAAGATATTTCATAGCATTATCAGATTGAAAAACCTTAATTGTGCTGAAAAACTGGGTTTTTACCATTGCAGAGAAATCAACATATATCTGTTTAAGCTCAGAACGTTTTTTTCAAAAGGTATAACCAAGTATAACGGGTATAATCATCCACAAAAATAACAAAATATTGAGAACCTCCAATAGTAGGAGTAGGAGAAGGCCCCCAAATATCAGAGTGAACAAGATCAAACGGTGCAATAGAAACTGAGTTTCTTTTATTAAATGGTAATGCAGGTTGTTTAGCAGTTTGACATGATAAACAACCAATGTTCTCAGAAATTACATTACCTAACTGACCACTAAAAATTAAAGTTTTCAAACGACTAACAGAGACATGACACAAACGACAATGCCAAAGATTAAAAACAAAAGTACGTAAAGCAGTAGCGGATATAGCAGATGATGATGGAAGTTGAAGATGAACAATCTCAAACAGACGTCCATGCTTACGGCCTATCCCAAGAACCTATTTCGTCTGTGGGTCCTGCATCAAACAACTGGAAGCAAAAAAAATAATGGTGAGACCAAGTTCACATAATTGACTAGCAGTTACAAGGTTTAAAGCAAGGGTAGGAATATGGTAAACATTAGAAAGATAGACAGAAGAAGTAGAGATATGACCAGTGTGAGTAACAGACATGTGCGTGCCATCAGCAGTATGAATAGGAGGAATAGATGATGATGATGTAATAGATGAAAAAAATGAAGAGTCAAAAGGCATATGATTGCAACAGCCTGAAATCAAAATACTAAGCAGAAGTACCTGTCATTGCAGATAGAGCAGTAGGGGGAGAAGTACCATGTTTGGCAAGCACTTGCTGAATAATGGACTCCACATCAGTCATAGAGAAAGATGGACTAGAAGAGGAAGAGCCTTCTGGAGCAACAACAGCAGTGGTACGAGAACCACGAGACTTAGCAAAGGACTTAGAGGATCCCCTTTTTGAATGATTCCCAGAAAAAAAAATCTTGGGACAGTCACGCTAAAAATGACCAGGAGCTGTTTTATGACAAGTCAAGCACTCACAAACTGGACAGTACTCAAAAGAATGAGTATAAAGTAAACCTCTGTTTTGACAGTAGACACAGAAGAGAGGAGCCAATGAACCAGTAGAATGAGTGTGAGGCATAGCAAGGGCAGCATCTGGAGGTAGAGAGTGTGATATAGCAAGAACAGAGTCCAATGACTTAGTTTTCCTCGGAGAGGAATTCAGAAATAGCTTGCTCAGGAGTAGGTAGAGGCATGCGATGACGTAAAGAGGCTCGAACAGACTCAAAAGTGTCATGGAGAGCCACAAGAAATAATAACAGCCGCTGATGATTATGGTGAACTGTGTACAACTGAGCATCCTCAGAATGTTTCCAGATAGGTTCACATAAGGCAAGCTGATCCCAAACAGAGGACATTTGAGAGAGAAAATCATTGATGGACTGTCCATGCTCTTGACGCATGCGGTGAAGAGTCTGAAGTAGTTGATATTGATGAGCACGTCCAATGGTCTGATAGCGCTCCTTTAAAAAATCCCAAATTGCCTTAGCCGAAGAGGGATACTGATCATTATCCTGAAAACGACCAAACTGAAAGCTGATGGAAGGAATAGTAGTGGCACGAAACCATGTGACAATCTGATAATTCTTGCTTTCCCAATGATCAAGACGATCATCAAAATCAGATTGATCCTCTTTGTCACTCTTGATGGGTATTGTCTGAGCTCCTGAGATAATACGCCATAAACGATGCCCTTTGATAAAGACAGAGAGAGCTTGGACCCACAAGACGTAATTAGTCCCGTCCAAGATGACAGAGAGGGACATAATATTGTCAGAACGATCCATAGAAGCCGCCTTCATAGTGCACAATATGGATAAACGAAAAACAAAAGAGAATTACAGAAAACAGATAGCACCAGTGCATCCGGAACGTCGAAAAAGGCCAGGAACCGGTCTGAACCAGCTGAAAAGGTGCCCAAAAATAGTTGAACCGACCTAAAATAGGTACGGAACCAGTTTGAGTGAACCGATCTGGCGACTGGAGCAGCTAGGGCTATGTGGCCGATCGGGATTGGCTGGAGCGATCCTGATTCTGTGCAGCAGGTGTAGCAAGATCCGTTGCCACGCGACACAATGTGATTGGATGAGCACGGAAGGGCTAACGTCAACGAGGCCAGACGGCGCGTGAGCCGGCGTGATTTCACGCGCCAACTTTAGGTGACGCGTGAGGGCCTGTGGAGGCTAAAATGGAGCTCTGGTTGGTGGCGTTCGACTCGAATTTGAGAGAGGAATCCGGTGGTATATCTAGATGCATGAATGAGTACCGGAAGATCAATGACAGAGACGAAGAAAACCACAACCTTCTTTAACACTGCCAAAACCAGAGTTTTCTGGGGAAGGAAAAAAAATTAGAGCCTTAGCTCTGATACCATGTTACGAATGAGAAAAAGAAGAAACTTCTGTATATTGAATTGTGTATGTTAATGATTACAAGGATTACAATATATATAAGAGAAAATAATCCTAACTATGGTAGGACTTCTAATATGGTAATGATACAATGTATGGTAGGACTCCTAATATGATAATGATACAATATATTTACTATATTTAACATTAACAAGGCTAGCCAGCTTTATGTAGTGATGCATGTATGGGGTACGTAACAGTCGTTAGGAAGTCATTCTTACAAGTCGAAATCCTTACATAGCAAGCATTTACCGTTTGTGTTATATAAACAGCTAAAGCTCAAAAGATTTTTAAGTTAATGATCATTTCCCAGCCCGTACTACACGTATGGGGGCGTGGATGCAACCTTAGGCACTCCAGACTGTAACTCGAGTAACTTAGTTAAAAATAAATAAATAATAATAGTTCAAAATACTTTTTTTTGTTTTTAAATTTAATCTATCCTAAATTTTTGTAACCTATTTCACTTTGCTTTTAAACCTTTTATTTAGCCTAACTTTTATAATTTACACCAGTCTATCTATAAACCTTTTATTCATAGACTAATCTCAAATTGTGGATCGGCTGTTGTACGTTTATGATCTGGCTTGGCATAATCAGTTGCAGCCGGAAGACCATGCATGCCCACAATCAGAGCTCCAAAGAAGAGGTTTGCGAGGATTAACGTTAACACCGCAAAGCCAATTTGGTGGGGGTCCACCTCCGATCCCACTGGGGTCATTACTGGGCTCTGGCTGGTGTTGGTGCTGTTGGGGCATTACTTGCCTATTGTTTTCAATGAAACGCTTTCGGATTTGCTCCGCCTAGTGATTTTTCTTTTTAAAACCAAGTAGAATCTTTCAGTGTCATGCAATGGAGTGTGAGTGTGGACCTGAGGAGGGTGCATTTAGAATTAACAGCCTCCGGAAACACTTGTAATGAATGGCAGAATGAACTTACATTCTGACCACATCCGTATCTAAAGCAGTTGAGAGCGTTTGAACCGTGTGAGCTTTCAAGCACTTTTCTATTGAGGCGTGCTTAGGCAGGCTTTCGGAAAAGTGAAGCATATAATATATATATATATAGACGAAAACATTTAACTAGTGGTTAAGTCAACCTTAATATTTGGCAATAATAAAATCTGATTGAGATTCCATGAATAGATTGTCTTCGTTCGCTCGTCTATTTACTTGTAGAGTTGTTAGCTGGCGTTGTCAGTTCCTTGGTCTACATCCGCTACGTGACTTAGTAATTGGGCGATTGGATTAAAATTTTAAATATATTTATATTTTCTTAAATTAAAATAATATGAAATAGGGATAGATTCAAAATTTTCATCAATGTGAGATACTAAACATATTCAAGAAAAGAATAACAAGTTATATCGGGATTAAAGAGGAAAAAAATGTTACTATCTAGAGATATATAAAATTATTATTAAATATTAAACCAATGAATATATTTTTCACAGTTTAATGATTCAATTAATCTTTTAGTAAAACTTGAGATTTAATAAGAATGTCTTTCGTTACTAAAATTGCTAAGTTTAATTATTTATAAAATTTATTATGTTATATTTTTTATTGTTATGTATACTAGTATTCAATAGTTTAGTGAAAAAATACATTTTAGTTCACAAAAAATACATGGGTTTGATTATTGTACATTCCTTTTATGCTTAAAAATGTTGACTTAACCTTATTTTTTTAATAAAACCAAAATACTCCTAATTTTGAATTAGTTTCATTTTTTAACAAAGCTAAAATAATGAAGGTATTTTGGTAATTTTCGGTCCAAAATCATGGGAGGTCACTTGCCCCCTTGTCTCTTCCTAGATCCGTCCTTGATATGAATGTATTTGAATTATTAAATTTTAATCCAACGATCTTAACATTAATGTCATGAGACTAACAAATATTACTATGTTAGCCTTCTTTTTTTTTTTTTTTTTTCTTCTTCATTTCATGCATTGCCAACAGTGGCAAAGCCACGTTAAGGCAAAAAGAGACAAGTGACCCTTTTAATTTTTTGGATATAAAATTACCAAATTACTCTTAGTAATTGAGCTTTATTGAAAAAAATAAATTAATTCAAAATTAGGGTATACTGATCTCATTAAAAAAACTAAGATTAACTCAAAATTGTTCAACATAAAATGAGTTTAAAAAAATTGAACCCAAAGCATTTTTTATAAAATAAAATATACTCTCCCATTACACTATTGAATATTTTTGTGCATAATATAAAAAAATATAAACTATAACATAATAAATTTTCTAAATAATAAAAAATTAATAATAATTATATATATATTTTTTTGGTAGTAACGAGAGATATCTATATTAAATCTCAAATATTGTTAAAAGAACTAATTGAATCACTAAATTACAAAAAAATATATTTATCAGTTAAATGTCCAAAAATAATTTTCTGTCTCCTTAAAGTTAACATTTCTCTCTCTTACTCCTAATCCTATTATAACTTATTATTCACATGTTAAATATTGATTACCTTCTTATTGAAAATCCTAGATCCTGATTACCAAGAAGATCTTATTGCTTTAGTCATGCATTATCAAGAAGATCTTAGTAGCTTGTCTGACATCAAAACAGGGCTTTCTGTGCGTGTTGTGACTTTGACTTTAGATTACATTAATTAATCACATTTCCTCGGATTTTTCTTGTGCGATATAGAAATATAATTTGATGTGTAAATAAATTAAAAATAAATTTACAAAATAAATTTATCTAAAAAGATTATAAAAATAATCTATAAAAATAAAATTCACCAGTCAAAAGAAATTAAAGTATTTATACAATATTTAATAAAGGTATAAAATTTTATCATTATATTTTTTAAAATGTTGATTTAAAAACTTTTATAAGAAAATATTCAACAAAATATGAAAAGAGTAAGAAAGTATGTTTCCATATAAAATGGTCGAAAGAACAACTACATTGGAAAGGAAAATAAAGAATAATCCTGATCATTGAGTAAATCTAATGGTTAAAAAAATCTCAAATTTAAATTATTTAGCTTATTTAGTAGATAAATGGCACAAAAATTTAAAGTTTTAATTACATTAAAATTAAAATTTTAATTTAAATGTTTATTTTTTAAGAAATTTTTAAAGAAAATTAAAATTAAAATATTATTTTTTTAACTTTGTCTAATAGGCATTCATATAAAAAAAACATTTTGAAAACAATTTATAAAAAAAATTCAACAAAGTATGAAAATAATAAGAGAGTATATTTTCATATAAAGTGACCAAAAAGATAATTAAGGTAGAGAGAAAAAGAAAAATAATCATAACCATTAAATAAATTCAACGATTACAAATATACAAAATTTAAATTCTTTAACTTTGTTAAATTAAAAAGATATATTCTTATTTAAATTGCTTCCTTAAATTTATATTCTTATTTATTTAAATAAAAAATATTTTAAATAAAAATTAAATTTTCAAATAAAAAATTCAACTTGAAATACTTGCACCCATCTCTTTTTGCCATACCTATACCCTCTCTCTATATAGACCCATCCCATCAAATCACCCTTCCTCTTTCTTCTTATGTCATATAGAATAAATGTCTAATTATGTATGTGTTTTATTAGATAGAAATTTATTATAGTTTCTATATGTAGTGATGATATTTTTCCTTATATATCAAAAAAATATATATATTTTACCTTACATTGCTGATTTGTTGCTGGATTTTATATTAGTTTTTGTGGTGACATGTGAGCTGTGACTAGGCCAAAAACCATGATAGCAATAGTCTACCATTTTTGTAATTTTAAGATTATAATATTTTTGCCCAGTTGAATTTCTTGGAATAAAAAATTCCCTAAAAATTATTAAATAAAACATTCAAGTATAAGAATCATTAAAGGTAAGGAAAAGGGTCAACCACCTAAGGACCCGGCCCGATTGAAGAAATGAGAGCGCGCGAGACAATAATATAGAAAAAAATATACATATTAAATGTACTCCGCTTCTAGATTTTGTTTGAGATTCAGTAGCTAAGCTAGTTATTCAATTTTTTGGCCTTTTTTTTTAAATAATTAAAATTACTTTTCTCTATTTTAAATTTATTTTAAGCCATTGAGGATAAATATGTTAAATTAATAAAAAGTTAAAAAAATTAACGACTAAAATATTAGTTTTTTTCTTCCCAAATATATACAAAAATAAATAAATAAATAAACTAGCTTTTATTAACAAACTACAAAAAGTTAATTTTTTTTACTTCCCAAAATCAACTCTAATTTCTCACACTTTTTTTTATAATAAATAATATTTTTTGAAATATGAAAAAAATAAATTAAATTATATTTTGTCTAACCCAGAGTAAGATTAGTTATAAAAAAATTGACCAATAATATTAAAAAATTTAGTGCCGTGTTTTTAAGCATTCACATTGACACACGAGGCATGTAACTTAACTTCGATACACTAATATAAACATGCATATAAAGTGTTTAAAATGATAAAAAATGAGATAAATTAAAATAAAATATGAATTTATAATTCATAGTCGGAAAAAACGTAAATAATTTTTAAAAAATTTTATAATTTTTTAGAATTTTATTTGGTATGATACCAAACGTATCTTATAATTTTAATTATGATCTAACAAAATCAATGAGAATAATATTAAGAAAGATACGTCCCCGCTACATAGATTTACATCAACATCTACTAATAAATAAAAAGTTATTAGTCTTTGAATTAGGTTGTCGCATGAGATTACCTCAACAAGTTAAATGATATATATATATATATATATATATTTAAAGAGATTTAATGAGTGACACTAACTCTAAATCACTGAACCACATAGTCTGCTCTAAATAATTTATACATAGATAAAGAGGAACTCAAAACTCAATTGAGAGAGTGTAATCTAACTTTAATAAAAATAAACAATTGAAAATTGGGAAACCAAAGTATAATTTATTAAAGAAATTATATATATATATATTGATTAAGAAAAAAAGGGTAGTCTTGTGATATAGAAATTGCATTGAAATTTGACGGGTCAAAAATAAACACTTTTTTTTTTTTTTCTCTCGGTGGTCAAGAATAGTCCATCATTTCCCTTTTCCAGTTCTACCCTCCTTAATTGCCATTTTTCCCCTTCCGTTTTTTTTTATTTTTTAAGAGGCACAGTAAAGAGAGTGGTGTGAAGAGAACCCTTCATGCGCCTACATAAAGATATACAAACAGTTCACAACCTTTTTGCTTTCGTGGCTTTTACACTTCCTCTCATCTCTCTCTCTCTCTCTCTCTCTCTATGGATGAGTAATCAATTATTGAGCTTAATCTGCTAGAGAGTAGTTTCGGGACTG
>QLOD02164588.1:0-12770 GCA_003260245.2 Sideroxylon spinosum
AAATAAAGGATCTTGGAGCATTACGCTATTTCTTAGGGATTGAGATTGCTCGTTCTTCACAGGGTATTTCTCTATCCTAAAGAAAATATGCATTGGATTTATTCTCTGAGACTGGTTTGTTGGGATCTTGCCCTGCTGATACTCCTATGGATCCTTCTATTCATCTAGACTTCGAGAGTGGTAAACTCTTCTCTGATATTGGGAGATATCGTCGACTTGTGGGTAAACTGATTTATCTTACTGTGACACGACCTGCCATTACATATGCAGTTAGTGTAGTCAGTCAGTTTATGCATGCACCTCGTCAACCTCACTTTGATGCTGTTTGTCACATTTTGAGATATGTGAAGAATTCGCCTGGTAAAGATTTACTCTATCGAGCCTCTAAAATCATAGACTTGATTGGATATAGTGATGCAGACTGGGCTGGAAGTCGTTCAGATCGGAGGTCTACTTCTGGATATTGCACTTTTGTTGGTGGTAATCTCGTAAGTTGGCGTAGTAAGGAACAAATGGTTGTTGCTCGTTTTAGTACAGAGGCAGAGTAGTGCCATGGCTCATACTGCGTCTGAGATACTCTGGGTACGTTCTCTTCTTCAGGACTTTGGTATTTCAGTTCCAGCTCCGATATCTATGTTTTATGATAATCTGGCTGCAATATTCATTGCTAACAATCCTGTCTTTCATGAACGAACCAAGCATATTGAAGTTGATTGCCACTTCATTCGGGATCACATACTTAAGCGTGATATCGCCACTCCGTTTGTGCGTTCTGATTCTCAACTAGGAGACATTCTCACTAAACCCTTAGCTCGATCGTCATTTCAAAAGTTGTCTACCAAACTGGGCATGTTTGATCTCTATGCTCCAGTTTGAGGGGGAGTGTTAGAATCCTTAGAATATTCTAGATAGTTATGGGCTGTGATTGATTGTATTTCCTAAATTTGTTTTCCTAATCCTAGTATTTCCTAATTTGATTGTAATCTACAAGTATAAATACAATACAAAGGGAGAGGAGGATTCAACTCACTCTCAGTTATTCTTTTATTCCTTTCAACTGTGGTAAGGGAAAAGATGAGTATCTCACGGGAGCAGCAGCCATGCCAGAGACTACAGATCCAGGTTTCAGAAAGTGGAAGATTGAAAATAGTATGATCATGTCATGGCTTATCAATTCCATGAACAATGACATAGGTGAAAATTTCTTGCTGTTCGGGACTGCAAAAGAAATATGGGATGCAGCCAAAGATACTTACTCCAGCTCTGAAAATACTTCAGAACTATTTCAGGTTGAATCAATACTTCATGACTTCCGCCAAGAAGAGCAGTCTGTTACTCAATATTACAACACACTCACACGGTATTGGCACCAACTTGACTTATTCGAGACTCACTCATGGAAATATCCTGAAGATGCAGTAACGTACAAGTAGATTGTGGAACAAAAAAGGCTATTCAAGTTTTTCTTAGGATTTAATAGGGACTTGGATGATGTTCGAGGTTGAATCATGGGCAAAAACCACTGCCCAATCTCAAGGAGGCTTTCTCAGAGGTTAGTTGTGAAGAAAGTGGAAAGAAAGTAATGATGGGATCTAAGGAACAACCTGCCTCAACGTTAGATGCATCTGCCCTTACTGTCCGATCATCTAATAGTAATGGTGGAGATCGTCAGAAACGAGAAAGGCCTTGGTGTGATTACTGTAAGAAACCAGGCCATTACAAGGAGACTTGCTGGAAGCTCCATGGCAAACCAGCTGATTGGAAACCAAAGCCACGGTTTGATAGAGATAGCAAAGCACATGTGGCTTCCAACTCTGATAGTGCTCCCCTTCCCGAGCCTAACCCATTCAGCAAAGAGCAATTGGATTTGCTGCAGAAACTGTTTAGTTAAGTTGGCAGTGGTAGCATTACTGGGACTGGTTTGGTTGCTCAAACGGAATCACATACAGCCTTCACTGCTAACAGAGGAGGAATGAGGCTGTGGATAGTCGACACTAGTGCTTCTGATCACATGACAGGAGATGCTGCTCTTTTCCAAAATTATAAGCCAAGTAGTGGTCACTTTTCTGTCCGTATTGCTGATGGTTCAAATACAAAAATTGCTGGGACAGGTTCCATCCAATTTACTAAAGAGTTGTATCTCAACTCTGTTCTCCATGTTCCAAACTTGGATTGTAATCTTCTATCCGTTAGCAAATTGGCTCATGACCTTCAATGTGTTACTAAACTTTATCCAAACTTGTGTGTTTTTCAGGACTTGAACTCGGGAAAGATGATTGGCAGTGCTGAACTATGCTCCGGGCTCTATCTCCTCTCATGTGGCCGATCTTCAAACCAAGTTTCTCAAGCAAGTTGGGTCCAATCTCAGAATCTGTTAGATTTTTTCAATTCTGTGTCAGAGTCCAATATCAATAAAGATAGTGAAATTATATTGTTACACTATCGTCTTAGTCATCCTAGCTTTGTGTATCTTGCAAAATTGTTTCCCAAATTATTTATCAATAAAAGTCCAGCATCTTTTCATTGTGAAATTTGTCAGGTTGCAAAGCATACTCGAACAGTATATCCTCAAATTCCATATAAACCTTCAACTGTTTTTTCTTTGATCCATAGTGATGTGTGGGGTCCCTCACGGATAAAAAATGTTTCTGGCACTCGATGGTTTGTGACCTTCGTTGATGATCATACACAGGTAACTTGGGTTTTCCTTATGAAAGAAAAGTCAGAGGTCGGGAAAATTTTTCAAACCTTCAATCTTATGGTTCAAAATCAGTTTAACTCTAGAATTTAGGTTCTCAAGTTAGACAATGCTAGAGAATACTTCACTAGTAGTCCTAATACCTACCTTCAGAACCACGCAATTATCCACATAAGTTCTTGTGTTGACACCCCTCAACAAAATGGGGTGGCTAAACACAAGAATAGACATCTCTTGGAGGTTGCCCGGTGTCTTATGTTTTCCTCTAATGTTCCAAATTATTTTTGGGGGGAAGCCATTCTCACAGCTACCTATTTGATCAATCGTATGTCATCCAGAGTCCTTACTTTTCAATCTCCACGTCAGCTCCTTTTGAAAAATTTTCCTCACACTCGTGCAGCTTCATCTGATTTACCACTAAAGGTATTTGGTTGCACGGCATTTGTTCATATGTATCCTCAACACCGTAGCAAATTTGATCCTAGAGCCAATAAGTGCATTTTTCTAGGATACTCTCCAACTAAAAAAGGGTACAAATGTTATTCTTCAACCAACAAAAGATTTTTCACCACCATGGATGTCTCTTTCTTTGAACATGTTCCTTCTATCCCAAATCTCATGTTCAGGGGGAGAGCATGAATGAACATCAAGTTTGGGAGTCCCTTCTTGAGTTTGTACCCTTTGCCCACTCAAAGTCACCAAGTTTTTCTCAACCCGTGCTTGTGCCCACTGACAGTACACAAGACTTGTTCACACCCGTGCCTGTTCAGTCATCAGTCCATTCCAAAAATGTTTCTTCTTCCGTGCCTACTAATCTATGGCTTCACAACTTACTAATGTGAATTTTCAAGTCTACATCAGGAGGAGGAAAAGATGGGAGCGCGAGCACGGATCACAGCCAGCATGTGGCCAAGATATTGATTCAATTTCAAGTCCACCTGAAGAAAACATAGGTACAGATAGGGCTGGAGGTGTGCCAATCCCAAGCATTGATGACTCTACCATGCTGATTGCATTAAGGAAGGGTGTTAGGAAATGTACAGGTTATCCAATTGGGAATTATGTTGCTTATGAAGGGCTATCTCCATCTTACAGAGCATTTGCTACTTCTCTTGATGATATTCAGGTTCCCAATACAATACAAGAGGCATTACAAAATTCAGAGTGGAAGAAGGCAGTACAAGATGAGATTGATGCACTAGATAAGAATGGAACATGGACTATAACTGATTTGCCAGTTGGGAAAAGGCTGGTGGGGTGCAAGTGGATTTTCACTATAAAGTACAAAACAGATGGATCAGTTTAGAGGTTCAAGGTTCGGTTGGTAGCTAGAGGATGTACATAATCCTATGGGATAGACTATCTAGAAACTTTTGCTCTTGTCGCAAAGCTTAACACTATCAAAATTCTTCTATCATTGGCTGTCAACCAAGATTGGTGCTTGCAACAACTGGACATAAAAAATGGCTTTCTAAATGGTGACCTTGAAAAGGAAGTCTACATGGAAATCCCACCTGGTTTCGAAGGAAGTATGGCAAAGAATCAGGTTTGCAAACTCAAGAAGTCCTTGTATGGCCTTAAACAATCTCCCTGAGCCTGGTTTGACAGATTCACATAGGCTGTTTTGAAGCTTGGCTACATACAGGGTCAGCTGATCATACTATGTTTGTCAAGAAATCTCACACTGGGAAAATTGCTATATTAATAGTCTATGTCGATAACATTATTCTATCTGGGAATGATGTGGAGGAATTACAAAATTTGAAGAAGTATTTGTCAGAAGAGTTTGAAGTCAAAGATCTTAGAAATCTTAAATATTTCCTTGGAATGGAAGTGGCGAGATCAAGGAAGGGCATTGTTGTTTCTCAAAGGAAATATGTTCTAGATCTTCTTAAGGAGACCGGTATGCTTGGATGCAAACCAGTTGATACTCCTATGGACAGTCAGAAGAAACTTGGCACCGAGAAAGAAAGTACACTTGTAGACAGGGGGAGATATCAGCAACTTGTTGGACGCCTGATTTATCTTTCACACACTTGGCTAGATAGTGGTTTTGCAGTGAGTGTTGTAAGTCAATTCATGCATAGTCCTACAGAGGAACACATGGAAGCAGTCTACAGGATTCTTAGATACTTGAAGATGACACCAAGGAAGGCCTATTCTTCAGAAAGATAGAGACTCGTGACACTGAAATGTTCGAATGCAGATTGGGCAGGAAACATCATCGACAAACGGTCAATTTCTGGGTACTGTTCTTTTGTTTGGGGTAATCTTGTTACCAGGAAGAGCAAGAAGCAATCAGTGGTAGCCAGAAGTAGTGTAGAAGTTGAGTACAGAGCATTGACTCAGGGAATGTGTGATGGGATTTGGATAAAAATGGTTCTTAGTGAACTAGGACAAATGAGTTCATCTCCTATTCTAATGATGTGTGATAATCAGGCAGCTGATATGCTATCAGCATAGCAAAGAATCCTGTGCATCATGACAGGACTAAGCATGTTGAAATTGACAGACACTTCATCACAAAGAAAGTGACTAGTGAGACTATTAAATTGAACTACATTCCTACCGAGCAACAAACTGTAGACATCCTCACCAAAGCTCTACCTAGATCCAACTTTGAAGACTTAATTTGCAAGCTGGGATTATATGATATATATTCTCCAGCTTGAGGGGGAGTGTTGAATATTCAGAAGTCAAAGTTAGGGAATTTATTTTTAGGAAAGTATTTTAGGAATAAAAGGAGAGCTATTCTGTTTCCTATTTTTCAGGAAAGAATTAAGCTAATTAGTTATTTCCTTTATTGGGTCTTTTTTTATGCAGGTGCAGTTTTTGGTTTATAGGAATTCTGATTTATAGGAATTAGATTCCTGATTTTTAGGAGTGTGTTTCCTTTAATCATAGGCTGGCGATAGCTACATATTAGGAATGGTTACCTACCCAATGTATATATATACAGATCTGTAAATCCTTTGTGATATATGAAATAATAATAAATCTTTAATAACCTTTTTGTAACCGAGAATACCCTAAGAAGATGCACTTATGAGTTCGGGCATCAAGTTTATCAATCTCAGGAGCCAGTTGGTGAACATATGAGACACATCCAAAAATCGGATGTGGAAGGGAAAACATGGGTTTGTCAGCGAACAACATAGCATGAGGGGTTACTCTTTCAAGAACTGAAGAGGGCATGCGATTAATTAAGTAATATGCAGTTAAAACAGCATCACTCCATAACGTTTTAGGAACATTCATGTAAAAGAGGAGACAACGGGCTGTTTCAAAAAGATGCAAATTCTTCCGTTCAGCAATCCCATTTTGTTATGGTGTATTTAAATGAGGAGACTGGTGAAAAATGCCACAAGAAATCATAAAGTTAAGAAAAGGTTGTGAAAAATATTCTCTGGCATTGTCATTACAAAGAATTCCTATAGGTGTATCAAATTAGGTTTTTATTTCAGCACAGAAAGTTTGAAAAATAAAGAAAAGTTCAAAACGATATTTCATTAATAAAGGCATGTCAAATTTGAAAAATCATCCACAAAGGTTACAAAATATCGAAACCTCAATTTTGAAGTAACCCAACTAGGACCCTAGACATCTAATGAACTAATGAAAGCCAACTTGATGATCTTTTATAGTTTCGGGAAGCAAAAGGCACATGACAAGGCTTTCCCAATTGACACGACTCACAACTGTAAATGACTAAGACTAAGAACTTTACACTTTATTCGATCCAAGGACGGATGACCAAGACAAAAGTAAACCTCTATAGGAAAGGCAACAACAGGACATGCTCTTATTGCAGGACACGTTTGAGGTGTATCAGTATAGTATACTCCTCTAGCTTCATGCCCTCCGCCATTCTTCTTCCACGTTGTCATATCCTGACTAATAACAAATTTGGGAAAGAATGTTACAAAACAATAATTATGTTTGGTAAGTTGACTCACAGATATCATATTAAAAGGGAAAGAGGGAACATAAAACACTGAGTCTAAAAAAAGAGAAGAAGAAGGAGTTAGTGTACCAATACTATTGATTGAGGTAGTGGCCTCATTAGCTAGGGTCACTGCTAGAAGAGATGTAGAATATTGAATGCTAGAAAACAAGGTAGATCTGCCACACATGTGATTAGATGCACCAAAATCTATAATCCAAGAGGGAGGAGTAGAGAGACATGCAATGGAATTACCTTGATGAGCAAGGGAGGCTATAGGAAGAGAGGCTTGACGAACTGTCTGATACTGTAAAAATCTCCGAGTACTCTTCTTAGAAAGAGTTATAGTTAGTGGACATTCACCAGTTGTGGAAGTGGCTGTAGGAGCATCACATGGAATAGTATTTTCCATGTGAGGAGGTCTTCTAATCAAATCCTAACATTTCTCATGAGTACACCCAGGTTTTCCATAGTGCAGTGAGGTCGAGCTCCTTTGCATGTTTCCCTTATCCACGTCCACCCCCATCACGACCACCACGGTTACCTCGATTGTCAATAGGGGATGGGGGTGTATGACTGACAAGTGCAGACTGAGAAGGATCAACTTGATCTCTGGGTATCCGTTGTTAAGGGTTGGATGCAGTTCAATTCTTCGTAGACTCATTTGAGAGAAGCAAAATAATCTATAACAGGCTTCCCGGACTGTTGTAACTGAAAGAACTCACATGATAGATCATACATACGAGTCATATAACTGGAGAATAATAGACGGACATATTCCTAAATTTCCTTACAGGTATCTAAGTGAGTACACATATTAGCAAATTTCCTAAGCAATGGATGATTGACACACTCAGAACTTTAGAGGTGTTGCTTTGATACTATGTTAGAGACTCAAAGGTTGACAGAACTATACACTTGTAATAAATACAGTCCAAAGAACCTAGACTAGTGACAATACAGATTCCTAGGTACATCAAAGAGATTCATGAATATATGTACATTAACAATATGAAAACACATTTCTTCACTCTTTTCCTATTTTTTTGAATACCTTTTAAATTTTAAATTAATATTTTAAAAAATGTGATATGTTTGTAATAAATAATGAAATTGTACACGAATATTAAACACCGTATGGATATCTAAATCTTTTTTGATTACTAATTTTTATTTTTTATTATTTTTACAGTTTTTCATGTAGGTTTGTTATATAAATTAAAATTTTTGAGTTATTTGCACGTCAAATTATATTTTTGTCCCTCTAGACACGAACAATTACTACATAAATGTTAAGGAAAAACAACATTGAAACTCATAAATCCATCAATGAAATTGCTTCCCAAGTGTAAGCAAGTAGTATTAGTGGTCCTAGATCAACCCTAGCAACTTGCTTTTAGTGCTAATGGGGGTGTCGCACCAAACTCTTGCATATGGACTCGTTTGTTTAATCAATTGCCGTTCATGTAAATTGTATAATATTTTGCTTTAGCTTTTTTAACCTACTCACATCCAATTCACGGCTATTTAATGTTAATTTCACGTCAAACAAATTTTTTTATTTCATTTGTTTTCTTAACAAAAATGTATACTTGGGCGGTGGATTTTATATAGAATAAACTAAAAGATTTTTAATTATTATATTTAATTATTATAAGTAGATTTTATGCAAATTCAATGTTATAGAAGTAGATTTTAGCAAAAGTAGATTTTACATTGTTTAAGACCGCCCAATCCAGCCTTCTACTTCGCATACAAATTTTGTTTTTCTTTTTTATTTATTTATTTGTTTGAGTGGCTGGGAGGGCGTTTGATGGATATACTACCCACCTTTGCATTCAATGTTTAATTATCCATAATAACATGATCTTACATGATCCTAGCTGCCTTTTGTTTATTGGAATCTTTTTGTACAACAGAAATAGATATTTTTATTTATTATTATTATTATTATTTTTTTTTTGAAACGTATATTTTTTATTTTTATTACCATTACTAAAACAGAGAAGGATGAAAAAAAAGGGGGTGGGGGTAAAAGTGTTTAACAAGAATGAACTATCAATCCAGCACTTACCAAAAAACTATCAATCCAGTAGGCAGGATCATCTAATCCCTTCCTTGTTTTTTTTAATTTTATACATACATATATATGTGAAAGCCATAAGCATTCTGGCATTTATACAGCAGCAGTTAATTTTTTGTTCTACTTTCTTGTATATTATATATGTATATCTTTGGGTTTGGGTTGACAGCAATTTAAAATGATATTAGTCCTGAGTGTTCCACATCAATAAATGCTATTAAAGGCCTACTTCTGTGAATTGAGTTACTAACATAAGGTGTAAAATGCAGTGCTAGGCTTTCTCTGCCAGGGCCAAAGGAGAGAAGTATAGCGAGTTCAATGGTTCCAGCTGCACCCTTTCAAAACTCTGACATGGATATTACGCCAGCAACTGAGTCCCTTCTTGGGGCTACCTTCTCAGAATCAAGAGACCAAATGAAGAACTGTGAGCCAATTATTGAACATCCACCATCTCCAGAAACTGATGTTACAAATAATCTAGAGAGGGACATTGAAGATTTTTATGCCGAGTCTAAGGATGATATACCTACCATGATACTAAAGGCTTAAGAGAGAAAATATGGGAGTTTGTCTATGAAAACAACATTCAACTTGAAGATAGTGACATGTCGAAAGCTCTGATTGCTTTCACATCAGAAGCTGATTCAATTCCCATGCCCAAACCAAAGCGTGTCAGCCGGCTAAGGACAGTACACCATGTGTAAGTGTGCAATTTGCATCTTCATATTTTCAAGGAATTTTCATAAAACCGACACAAGTACAGGATAGTCATTCACCCGTGACCAGATCCTTTTTCTGGTTCGACGAACAATCTGATTTTTAAAATATTGATTACAGGGAAGTCTTTGACCAAAGTGCTCCTTTTGTGATACGAAAATGATGCGTAGGGACATAACTGTGCTCTGACCGAAGGGTATACACAGGGACAGAACTATGCCTTGACCGAACTGTGGTTTGACCGAAGGGTATACATAGGGACAGAACTGTGCTTTGACCGAAGGGGGCCACGACCCCACCCCCCAAGTAAAAGAAAAATCTCTGTATATATCTTTTATATGGAAAGCAAAGAGGAGTTAGCCTAATGGTCTGGTAATGGTCTAGTATTTGCTTTCCAAGTTCATGTGTTAACTGAGCTCTAGATTCGATTCTCTAAAAATTGTTTTACCTTTTAAAACCTCTCTTGTGACTTTACCTATAAATATATATATATATATATATATATGCATTTATAAATACATATATTTTTAAATGATCACCCCAACATTAAGTAAATAATATATATATATATTTAAAATAATCATCCCATCTCTTATACTTTGAGTTGTTATTAATATATAAGAGTTTATTTTTGAATAAGACTATCACTGGTCTAATCTAATCACTTTGAATAATTTTTAAGTGATTCTATGAATGTTCTATTTATATTTGTTTTATTTTTTAAGTTCGTGATTCTCAAATATACTGCTTGATTTTGAAAATTGAAATTTTGAAGGAGAAAAAATATTAAAATTTATAAGAATTGACTCTTTACTTAAATTTCTGATTCCATCCTCGATGATACGTATTTGGAAACCACTATACCAGAGTTGGATTTTCCTATTTTTATCCGTATTGTTTTGTGAACACACAGATAGGATCGTGCATGTTTTTGGATTTAAAATCCGACCAAAACAATGGATCAGTTTGGTTTCATACTCATCAACTATTAGTAATAAGCATTCAACCTTGAGTTCTAAAAAAATACCAACACAAGAATCAAATTAAATTCATTGGATTGACATTTTTTTTAATAATTTAGGGAATTCATGACAACTTATATAGATTTCAATTAATTTTTGAAAGAATCCTAAATTTAACGATCAAGTAAACATGTAATAACTTTGAAAAAATTTAAACTAGTGTTTATTAAAAAAAAATTTCTAATACTTGACTAATTAAACTAATTCTCATGGTTTTATTTGACAATTTTAAAACCTAAAACTAAGTTATCCAACTCTTAAAAGAGAACCAACATGGTAGCGATGGGTTTGATTAGTTTACTTCTCCAATATTTAGGGTATTTTGTGCACCCATCAATGCAGGCAAGTTAAGAACTTCATTAGAATGATTAAGCATTTTAGGGTTGCAAAGTTGTGGTTACTGTTGCTGCATGAATTTGCATTCTGGGTACATATAGTCTTTGTAAACCTTTGTTTGGGAGAATGAAATTGAAAGTGAAGGGGAGAGGAGCCAAAATAAATAAAGGGAAAGAGAAGGGAAGAGAATGGAAGTTAATTATTATATATATATTGCTTGGGAGAGATGGAAAAGAGATTGGAAGGTAAGGTAAAAAAAAATAATTTATAATATTATTTATACTTTTAAAATATATTTATTTATGAAAAACATTTATAAAAATAATAAAAAATACTAATGGCAAAATAGAAAAACAAATACACTTTAACATGTTTTTACACCTATTTAGGGATGGACATGAGATGGATAAGAAACATGTATATCTATCCCCATACCCAATCCTTGAATACAAATCAAATCCCATATCCTATACAATTCCTAATAAGGATTTATTTTTACCTCCCATCTCTATCCCAAACAGGGGACGGGAATCCGAGCAGGGAATTAGATAATTGAAATGGAAAAAAAAAAAAAATACAAAAAGTTCAAATTTCAAATTACATATATAAGTATTAAGTTTGAATTTTAAAAATTCCAAATTTCATGAAACTAACTGCCTAAGTATTAAGTTCAAATTTTAGATTTAAGCATATAAGTATCAATTCAAGTTCTAATTTTCAGATTTAAGCATAACTGCATAGGTATCAATTCAAGTTCTAATTTTCAGTTTCAAACCAAAGACTATTAACACAAGTAAGTCAGGAGATTCGGGGATTTTTTTGGGCAAGAATCGGGCAGGGTATGAATAGGTTGGATGAGATAACCATTCCTACACCTATTCCTCCCTCAAATTTAGGGTGAAAGAAAATTGGTTAATGGAGGTAAATGAATCACCTCCATTTACTTTCATTCCCTTCCTTTCACCTCCTTTGAAACAATATAAATTTTTTTCTCCTCTTATTTACTCCCTTTCACTCCCATTCACCTTTTCCCAACTAAGGCTAAATATCCAAAAGTCCCATCAATTGAGAAATGCTAACGGTAATCCGTAAAAATGACACATGTTTGAAGTGATTTTTTTTTTTTTTTGGGTGCTATTGAATAATTTAAAATTTACAAATCTGTTGCTCATTGAAAATAATTGGAAAAATACAATTAACGAAAAACCAGAAGGCATGGCAACTGAAATACTGTTAATGAAAACACCAAATGAGTGGGAAGTTCACTTTCTCAAAAAATAACAAATGAAAAAGCAAGTTTACTGAATGTGAAATTAGCTTTGCTATCTATAAATGTGTGTGTGTGTGTGTGTGTGTGTGTCCGATTTCATTCTTTTTCTTTTGATTCATGCACTTGGCAAAGGAAATTGATACAATGAAAGGATCCCAAATTAGTGAAAGAATATAATATGAGGGAGAAGAGAGAGTGTAAGGGAAAATGAAGAAAATAATGAGATAATGGCACTAAAAGAACGTTGAGAGAGAGAGAGAGAGAGAGAGAGAGAGAGTGTGTGTGTGTGTGTGTGTGTGTGTGTGAACATAGAATAGATGTGAAAGAACAAAGTGCGACTAAGTAAAAAAGAGAGACACAAGATCAGTAAAACCAACAAGAATTTTAACATCTGGCAAACAATAAACCCTCCCAAGAAAAAAAAATGGAAAAAATTTTAGTGCTTACAGTTCACATTTTCTATTTCCATCCAGAAGACAAATCTACTAGCCTAAAAAAATCCTTAAAAACATTCCCATTTTTTTTTTATCATTGGTCTATTATGTGATTACTTTTATAATAATAATTTCCCAGAATGATATACGGGTGCACATAAACAATATTAAAATACTTGCTTCCAGGATGTTTTAGAGGAATTTGCAGTTTCACCTGACAATTGAGATTCCACTTGGATTATTAGCAATATAACTTATTTTTTGGGT